>QANX01000589.1:42825-233599 GCA_003254975.1 Ochetophila trinervis | reverse complement strand
TTCCTGTGATAAATTTTGCAACCAGCAAATTTCAGCAGCAATATGAGCCAAAGCCCTGTACTCAGCCTCTGTGCTTGAGCGAGCCACAACATACTGCTTCTTTGAACTCCATGATACTAAGTTTGAACCGAAATATACACAATATCCACTTACTGATCGTCGATCATCAACATTGCTTGCCCAATCTGAGTCAGCAAACCCCTGAACCTGTAAAACAATATCTTCTTGTAACCGAAGACCATAAGAAATGGTTCCTTTTAGGTACCTAAGGACTCGTTTACAAGCCTCCCAGTGATGAACAGTTGGACTATGAAGAAATTGACTAAAGGTGCTGACATTGTAGGAGATATCGGGTCTTGTCAAAGCTAAGTATTGAAGAGCTCCTACTACACTTCGATAAACAGCAGGATCTGAATAATGATCACTATCAAACTGAAACAGCTTGGTACTAGAACACATTGGTGTTGAAATCGGTTTAGCACCATCTAGTTTTGCTTTCTTAAGAAGATCATAAATATATTTTTGTTGAGTCAAAATCATAGAAGAACCAACTCTTTTAACTTCTATGCCAAGAAAATAGTGTAACTCACCAAGATCTTTCAAAGAATAGACTTTGTTTAATTGATCAATAAGACCAACATTGAACTGATTATTATTTCCTGTAATCAAGATGTCATCAACATAAACTAAGATGAGCACATAAGCCTTTTCAGATTTCAAAATGAACAGAGATGTATCAGCTTGAGAATTCTGAAAACCAAACTGAAGAAGAAGTTGTTTCAACTTGTCAAACCAAGCCCTCGGGGCTTGCTTCAAACCATAAAGAGCTTTAGAGAGCTTGCAGACATAATGAGGTATTTGAGAGTTGACAAAACCCTGAGGTTGTTCCATAAATACATCTTCTTGAAGCTCACCATTCAGAAATGCATTATTGAAATCAAACTGCCTTACTTGCCAATTATTGGACAAAGCCAAACTTAAAACAATTCTGATTGTAGCCGGCTTAACCACTGGAGAGAAGGTTTCACTATAATCTACCCGGCTGTTTGATGAAACCCTTTAGCTACTAATCTAGCTTTAAGCCTTTCAACTGAACCATCAGCCTTGTATTTCGATTTAAAAACCCACTTATTGCCAACTAAAGGCATGCCTGATTGATAAGGAACCAACTGCCAAGTGTTATTCTTTTGAAGAGCTACATACTCCTTATTCATAGCCTCTTTCCATTGGGGATCATCTAGAGCTTTTGAAACTGAGGTAGGTTAAGGTATTGAAGAAAAACAAAGAGGAGCTATAGGATATTTGGTGTGAACAGTAAAGCTTTTTGGCTTAAAAATTCCTGACTTAGAAGGAGTAGTCATTGAATGACTAGGTTGACAATGCTGTTTAGGAATGACCAATGGATTATCTGTTTGAATAGATGAAGAAGTTGGTGAGTGACTTGAAAGTAAAGGAGATGTAGGAGCTGATGGCAAAGTTGAAGATGGAGGATGAGAAGATACATTATCTGTCTGTGAAGATGAGGAAGTTGGTGAGTGACCTGAAATAGGACTTGATATTAAAGATGGTGAAGCAACTCTAGAAATAGGTGTTTCAGTTCTATGAAGAACAAAAAGAGGTTGTGAAGAAGTTGTTGTGGAATCAAGAGGAGAAGTAATACCATAAAGTGATTTATACGAAGGATCTGTTTGAAAGGGAAAATCTGACTCATCAAAAATCACACTCTTTGAAATGTAAACCCTGCCCGAGGAATGAAGACATTTGTAACCCTTGTGATTTGGATTGTACCCTAAGAAAACACACTTAGCTGAATGAAACTGGACTTTTTGTCTATTATAGGGTCGGAGAAAAGGGTAACAAGCAGAACCAAAGACACGAAAGAAAAAGTAATCAGGTGGTTTATGAAATAAAAGTTGATAGGGAATACTGAAATTGAGAGCTTGAGTTGGCAATCTGTTTATTATATAAACAACACAACGAAAGACATCCCACCAATGAAGAAGTGGCATTTTAGCTTGAGCTAACAAGCTAAGTCCAACTTCCACAATGTGTCTATGTTTCCTCTCAACTCTACCATTTTGAGCATGTAGATGTGGGGAGGGATGTCTAAACTGAATTCCTAGTTTGGCAAGAATAGGTAGAAAATTTCTATACTCTCCACCCCAATCAGATTGCACAATCTTAATTTGAGTTTCAAAATACCTCTCAACCAATTTTTGAAACTTAAGAAACATAGAAATAGCTTCAGATTTAAGATGAAGGGGATAGATCCAAACATACCTAGAGTAATCATCTAGAAATTGAATATAATATCTGAAACCATCTTTGGACTTAACAGGAGAAGACCCCCAAAGGTCAGTATGTTTTAACTCAAGTGGTTTGGAAGCTCTAGTTTTAGAAGCAGGGAAAGAAACAAAATGTTGTTTGCCATATTGACAAGCTTCACAGAAATGCATAGGAATGCCTTCAGATTTTGCATTTTTGTTAAAAGACTCTATTTTTGTAAGAATAGCATGTGAAGGATGTCCTAAACGTTGATGTAGAATGTTAAGATCAATTTTTGAATGAGAAGATGAAATGACATTAACAAAGGGCAATTGACTCGAAGATAAAACAAAAGAAGTAGAATAGTCTGGAAGATCAACTTTATTTGACAAAGAGGAAGTACAAAGAGATTTACAATTTGAGTTTTCTGCAAAAGGAGGTATGAAAGAAGACAAGGTACACTTAGGTGAATTGAAAGTACAAGACTGAATTGAATTATTGTTTTGATCAACACAAGTAGAATGACAAAGTTTATTTTGAAAGGTAGACTGAGTTGAAGAAATCTGAGAAGCAGGTACAGTTGATGGGAAGGCTGCTTGCATTGAAGATGTTGCAAGAAGACTGGAAGAGGCTCTAGAATTTTTGGAAAGAGGCATTGAAGTCAGTTTATACAGCCCCCCTTCAAGAATTCCCTTAAGAAGTGGTCTGCCTTGAAGATCCTTTATAATGCAACAAGTAGAATTAAATTCCACACTTAGCTTATTGTCTTTTGTGAGCTTTGAAATACTTAACAAATTCTTAGCTATTCTAGGCACAATAAGCACATCAATCAAATGAATATCAAAATGACAAGTGGAAATAGAAGTTTTACCAACATGAGTAATGTCCAAATGTTGACCATTTCCCACCATTAATTTGTTGCCACCTTTGTATTCAATTTCCTGAAGCAAAGCTTCACTATCTGCCATCACGTGATCTGTAGCACCACTGTCTAGGAACCAAGACTGATCTGTTAGAAGCAAAGGAGAGGCAGTTTGACATGCCCCTGCAAACTTTTCGGACATAACCACAACTGGTGCATTTTCAGTATGAGAATCAGGTTGAGTAAAAGTTAAAAGTCCTTGAGAAGAACTTAGAGGCTTGTAAAACTTAGAACTTGAATTAGGAAATTGAGCATGTTGTGGACCAAAATGAGACTGCTGAGGAGCTTGGTAGTGAGCAGTCTGAGGAGGAAATTGAGGAGTAGAAGTAGATCCTTCAAAAATAGCTTCAGGACTTCTAGAAGGATACATTTGAGATGGCATCTGATTGGGATACATTTGAGACGACATCTGATTGTGAAAAGATGTCTGAGGTCGAAAGGAAGATGAGCCTCTCATAAAATTTGAATCAAAACAATAGTAGCAATTAGCTACTACATGTCCATATACACCACATAGTTGGCAGGTTGGCTTGGAAGAACGACCATTAAAACGACCATTATAATAGCTTCTGCCTCTGCCACGATAAAATTGACCAGAACCTCTTCCAACTGCTGGTTGCATAGGTTGTTGCATAGTGTGATAAATTTGTCCATTTGAACATGATGACAGTCGATGTGAATTACAGCAAGATGACACACACATATTACAAGGAAGAGACTATGTATTTATGGAGGGTAATTGTGGAGAACATGGCATGACAGGTTGATGATCACAACAAAAACCAGAATGAACATTACCACATGCAGATGTCAACAACTGAGTATTTTCTGACACAGAATGTGACTTGCCAGGGGAAGGCAATTTTTCTGTTTGACCAACACTGGAATGTTCTGAAACCAAATGAGCTGCCTTATGTGAAATCTCAAAATTAACAATAGCATTTTCTTCCTCAATTTTAGACTCAAAAGTCAAAAGATAATATTGAATATCCTCAAACGTGTATTGCTCATGCCTCATTTCAAAAATGGTTGAAATTGGTTTAAATTCAGGACTCAAACCAGCTAAAATATTCATGACTAAATCCCTTTCAGAGACTACATCCCCTGCAGCAGTAAGTTTGCTAGCAATATCCTTCATCTTAAGCAAATAAGCATCAATTGAAATTCCATGTTTCTTTGTGGTTTGCAGCAATCTTCGATAATGAAGAATTCTACTAGGGGAAGGAGCTGCATACCTATTGACGATTGCAGTCCACAAGCCAAATGTGGTTTCTTTATCCAAGAAGTGACCGATGACCTCCTTGACTATAGTTTCTCGCAGCCATCCGATCAAAAATTGATCTTGTAGTTCCCAATCTTCACGGACCTGATCCAGACTAGAACTCTGCGTTGCACTTTTAGTAACATTTTCTGAAGAAGCTGTATTGTGAGATTGATGACTTTGATAATCATCAAACAAAGGAAATTGAAGAAATTTTATCATCCGGTGACCTTTGATAACCAGTATGATTCGAGACTTCCACACAAAGAAGTTGGAATCATCCAGCTTGATAATAGAATTTGAGAATGGTGATACAGTAAGGATTGAAGTATTTTCCGCCATGGAATCCTCGCTCTGATACCAAGATAAGAAACAGAGACCTAACCTAGTTTCTGTTTGGAAAGCAAGAAAAAGGAAAAGGAAAGAAAACTAAAACAGAGAAAAACTTCTTATAGAAGCTTAAGCTTTTACTTAATGAACACAAGATGATTACAATAGAGAAAGCCACGGTTTATATACAACGTAAACAGTACTGCCATAATCACCAACCTAACAGAGACACGTGGCTTACTTAATAACAACTCTCCTAACAGAAATATTAACAACTAACAGCTTCTCGTGATGAACACGTGAGTTTTAAGTGAGTGAGACAAACCAACTACTGTAATACTCATCCTCCTACTTGGAATAATATTTTCTTTTGTTGACTTTCAAAATTTCATCAAAATAAATTAATCAAAAAAATTAAAAAAACTTCTTTGCTGTTCAATGCTGGCAGAGGCGCAATTCGTGAGTCAATATCAATGGAAAAGAAATGACTAGCCTATATTAATAACCAATGGGAATAAAGGGACAGTTGGAAGAAGGTGCAAAATTGCACAAAGAGTGGGAAAGAGTACAAAGGAACATATTAAAGTTCGAATAATTCAATATGCCATAAGGAACTGCTCCAACAAATGCACCACCAGCACCAGTTGTGTCGAGGAGTTCTGAAGGGGGTATCTTCTCAGCTGTTCCAACAATCAACGTCCCATTCACTGTCCCGAACTTGTTAGCTCTGAGTTTTGCTAGCGACTAAAGAGATTCAATGAATTAAATATAACTTTGCAAAATTATTAACTCATTCATATCTAACTAATGAGTACTATTTAACCTGCACAGACAATGCAAAAAAGAAAAGATCATGAGAAAAGGAATGATTATCTGGCTCTGGTTTCTAAAATGACGAATTACCGATGAGACAAATGTTGGGATGGCTATGTCATCCTTTCTCTTCTTCAGCAACTCTAATAAGCCGTCTACATCAATTTCTTGTGTCTGAGGATCATCTGCCAGAAACAGACTTTAATGAAAATTTTGTACAATTTTTTAAGAGACAGTAAAACATATTATATTTTGCAATTCAAAGCCGCATTTAAGACACCCTATGCTTGCATGATTTGTCCCTCCACAGCACAAAAAAGTGGGAATTATTCACCAACCATTTACACTTCTCTCAAGCATTATGCACCCATCTTCCCCCTGAGTCACAATTGCAAATTTGAGATTTGGCAATCTCAAAAGCATGGAAACAAGTACACTTGGAACAGATGGTGCCTCAGTTCATGCCTGTCACAGGAGTTTACGTAACATAAACGTTAAATTTGGCTTGTTGTGAGCTGAAATACTGTTCAGAAAGAAAGAGAAGCTAAGCAGAATTTGAAAAAAAAATTCGTAAAAACAAAAAAATTGAAAAAATTGATTGAGGATAAAAGTTCACTAGTCACAAATTTATTCGTAATAACATGTGGAAATTTTGCTGAGCACAGGACATAATCAGCCAATTTTAGAAGATCATCCAACTGTCCGCTTTGCTTTTCTGCATCAATTAAAAAAGGTATATTTCTGCGAGCAGCCTGTAGCAGAAGAATCCAATTGATACTGTTTTATTGCAGTAAGTTCATAATAGTTTTACTTTAATACGTAAAGGAAGCAAGAGGAGAAAAAAGGCAGAATGCATGCAAATGCAACTATAAGACAAGGCAGTTTGAACATTTATGGTCATGCAGCAACAAATTGGAGAAAATGACAAGCAAACATGTAACAACTGGATGTGGTATGCACCAGCATGACACTGTTCATCAAGACAAGGATTCTATGTAGAAGAAGATGTATATTACCTCCCTTGCAACAACTAAGGCAGTTTCATAAAACCGAAAATCAGAATAGACAGTTCTTGCTCCATCAAGAGCAGATGATAATCTTGTTCGGGAAAGGTCATCAGGTATCATGGGAGGATATCCAAGGGTGAGAATACCAGTACGAGTTTTCCTGAAATTGACATTAAGATTAATGAACTCGGAACTAAAACTTCCATACAGCCTCATTATAAAGTACTTAAAGCACAATTAAGTTTCTAATGTTTTGATAAATCCAATAACAATCACTATTCACATATATTAGATCAGTTCTAAACCATAAATGACATACATTGACACATTTAATCAAGAAATTCTCTTCAATATCTTCTACAACTCTAATAATGTGTTAGTGTATGTCATTTCAATTCTTGAGACAAGTCTGTACTTTCCATTGTCAGCATAGCCATCTCAAAAGCAAAGGTAAGAGTGTTGTATTTATATGTGCGCATAAACAAAGTTACTCACGTTTGTTCATCAACAATGACATAGGTAAATGGTGATATACCACCCTTGGAAACCTGAAAAGTAAGACAGATCGATTCAAAACAAAAATAAAAAAAATCACAAAAAATAAAATTCCAAATCAAAGAGATGACAACATATCGTAGTGCAGCAACATGCTTATTGTTATATGAAAATTCCAGTTGATAATTTATGGTCTACATAGATCTGCGTGCATGCAAACTTGTCAACATAGCATCCACGACCAGATAAGAGACGATCTATATATAGAACTATAAAAAAAATATGAAAACTATACCACGATAAACTAAGTATCTCTGCCGTCGGCCTGGAGATCTTCCAGTATGCTCTTGCCATGTGAATCATCAGCAACCTATGATTTAGTGCATGAACAGCAAACTCTATTAAGAAAGATAAAAAGTCTACAACTTTGAAGTTTGAAAAAATTGCTAGTTGTCAAAAATGAAAAAGACCTTGGAAATGAGCCTTGCATTTAAGCCCAATCGAGATGCACATGTTAACGCATTACCCGTGTTGTAGGCATTTTTGCCAACAATATTGAGCTTAATATTTTTATTATGGGCCTTATATTATTAATAATAAAGTAGTATAATAAATATTTATTTTTAGTGTAGTGGACCAAGCATTAGCAAAAAATAAATATCAAATGAAAACACTTGTCACCCATCTAAAAGATAGAATTTTAAAGGATAAATACAAGCTATTAATACCTAAATAAAAAAAATGTAGATCTTTTTTAGCTGCACGCAGTCCAAAANGCACATGTTAACGCATTACCCGTGTTGTAGGCATTTTTGCCAACAATATTGAGCTTAATATTTTTATTATGGGCCTAATATTATTAATAATAAAGTAGTATAATAAATATTTATTTTTAGTGTAGTGGACTAAGCATTAGCAAAAAATAAATATCAAATGAAAACACTTGTCACCCATCTAAAATATAGAATTTTAAAAGATAAATCCAAGCTATTAATACCTAAATAAAAAAAATGTAGATCTTTTTTAGCTGCACGCAGTCCAAAAAACCCTATCTACCCCATCACTCTCAAAACATTCCCTCTCTCTTTTCCCAAGATTCGTCAGTCCTTTTTTTTGGTTTTTAGAGACCATTTTGGTCTTAATTTTAACATTTCAACTATGATTCAATCTATTTTTGACAATTATTCCAATAAAACAACATAGTTATTGTTCTATCTTTTTTCAAAAAACACTAAAACTGCATTAACCCTTATTCTTCACCATTTTTTTTTCACTTTTTTTTATTATTTTCTACATTATTTTCAGCTATTTATTTTTATCAATGAGAAACATAGCTGACTTAGGCATCGGAAAAAAAATGCCGACCACCACACTAGCACCTTCTGACCATTTTTCTTCTTTAGTTTTATAGGATCCAAAAAGTCCCGTCAAAAACGATAAATCACCACAACAATCCTTCAACCTATTAGTCAAATAAACTAATTAGTTGCAGAGTTTGCTAATAAAGTTCAAAGCTAGATGGCCATTCCTGAATCATTTAATCAAGTACCAATGTTTTCATAAGTTCGAAATTGCGAGAGGCGAACACTATGTTCACATGTGGGTCACAAGGTGGGCAAGAAGATGAAACCAACCCAAACATGTGGGCCAGAAGGTGGGGACGAGTACCAAATAAATACAAAACTGGCACTTCCTAACTAAAATGTGTAGAAAAGACGAAACCCATCCAAAAAACAAAATTCAACATGTAAAAGGTGAATTAATTTTATCATAGTTTGCAATTATGAGAGGTGGACTTGGCAACACCAGGATACTACCTTGGAACTGGTGCTTCTAATATAACATGTGGGCCAGAAGGTGGGGAAGAGTACCAAATAAATAAAAAACTGGCACTTCCTAACTAAAATGTGTAGAAAAGACGAAACCCATCCAAAAAACAAAATTCAACATGTAAAAGATGAATTAATTTTATCATAGTTTGCAATTATGAGAGGTGGACTTGGCAACACCAGGATACTACCTTGGAACTGGTGCTTCTAATATTGTCGTCCGGTTTCGGATAAGCAGCCACAGTCGCCAAGAAATCCACTGAAACACTGCCAACACCCACACATTCCACTACTCAGTCGCTCACACACACACACAGAGATTGTAAAATAAAAATAAAAATAATGATATTAATATGCAGAGTGAGAGAGAGCGCACGACGACTCGGTTTTCTGGGAGAGGAGGTAGCGAATCGGACGATATTTTGGCCCTGGAATTTTGTTAACGAGGTGGTTGAATAGAAAATGACAAGAAGAAGAAAATATATTGACAGGAGTAGAGTTGTTGTATAAATGAGAGGGAAAGATCCTGTTTGAATAAGCTGCAATGGCCAAGGGAGAGGAGCCCTGAGGACTGCAGAGAACAAGAAAAAGAAAAGAAAAAAGTCAAACCACAAGAAATACAAGGAGCTGATGGTGAATGGAAGCTTCTGCTTTATACCAGCACACCGTCTTCATCTTTCTGCAGAGCCAGAGAAAATTTAAAGGAGTGGAGATTGGAAAAACAATGCCTCAAGGATTTATTAGGATCTTGGTTTTTCTGCCACGCAAGTCTTCAAGTTGAAAATTTGTTAATTGTTGAAGTTGGAAGTTAGATCCTAAACTTGATCTTCAATTTTTCTTTTAGTACCAAAACAATAATAATAAAAAAAAAAAGTTTTAACGATGTTCTCTTCTGTATTGAGTTTCTTCATGGACAAGACCTGCCCTCCATAGTATGGACGCATGAATTGAATGGATGCATGATTCCATAGAAAGAGAGAAGAATTTGATGCTAGTTTTATTTATAACATTCTGCTTTTAACATTTTTTTCAGAAAAAGGAAATACATTGTTAATTTGGTGATCATTATGTTTTTTTTTTTCTTTATTTTAAAATTTTAATGTAATTAAATTCTTTCATGATGCTAATCTGATTTTAATTACGTCTTAGAAACAATTTTTGAACTTTATCGATACTTTCTCACTTTTCAAAAGCTATGCTGAACGAGACTGTAGTATTGCTGACAAGTCACCTTTAATCTAACAATATCGATCAGATAAACAGCTGTCACATAAAAAATTGAACTTTTATTAGTGTTTTAAACAGTTCTTCTCTACAAGGGGCATAAAAATAGCCGAGATTACAAAATATTTACAAAAACCATCATAACAAATTTTGTGGAGAAAGAGCTGAAAATGAGGTATTATTCCCTGAAATTCAACTCAAAAATGATGCCAGACGTGGATCTGTGCTATGCGGAAGTGCAGTTCGAGCACCCAAGCCCCTACAGCAGGTGGCAGCCTGCAAAACAGTATCCACATAAAAGCAAAGGCCATAAACAAACTGCATTTGTAATCTGTAAAATCTAAACTTACCACTTGAGAAGCAAATGACAGCATTTTCTCAGCCGGCATGTTGGTGCAAATAGCTACATCACAGAAAAAATAAAACAAAATAAAATAAAAGAGTAGCAGTAATCCCATATTAAGAAGAAATGGAAGTATAATAGGATAATTTGCAATGGTGCACGATCGGATACAGAACGAAAGAGATTGGTGTGAATGCTTTAACACACCATAAAGGACTGCTCCAATAAATGCATCTCCAGCACCAGTTGTATCAAGAAGTTCAGAAGGCGGTATCTTCTCAGCTGTTCCCACAATTAACCTTCCATGCACTGTCCCGATCTTGTTAGCTCTTAACTTTGATACTGACTGAGAAGATCAAATGGAAAATAATATTACAACATTGTTAACTCTTATTGACACGTAGATCCGTTCTGTCTTTTCTGTAGTTGCGTTTAACTAATAACAATTATAAAAAAGTTCAAAAGCTTTTTTTAAGGTGAGCAGATCTGACTCTCTCTCTCTCTCTCTCTCTCAAATAAACACATTATGCAACAGCGTTATGTTCAGTTCCTCATAACTGTTATGAATGAAACAGATGAGACTTGAAAACATCAGTCACAGAAGTGATGAAGTATTTTGGATGAGGTTCAGTAAAGTATTTACTGATGAAACACATGTTGGGATGGCTGTGATATCGTCCTTTCGCTGCTTCAGCAATTCTAACAAGCTGTCTACATCAATTTCTTCTGTCTGAGGATCCTCTGCCAAAACAGAGTTTAATGAAAACCTGTAAATTTTGCGCAGACAATGAACAGATTATCTTACATAATTTTGAAGCTATATTTTTTGAAACTATATTTTTTGAAACCCTATGCTTGCATGCTTTGCATCATCTTTGTTCTTGCTCAACAATAGAAAACTGGAAATTCTACACAAACCATTGACACTTCTCTCAAGCATTATGCATCCTTCTTCGCCCAATGTTACAATCACAAATTTGATATTTGGCAATCTCAAAAGCATGGAAACAAGTGCACTAGGAACAGATGGTGCTTCAGTCCATTCCTGTCACAGAATAAATCATCGTATCTCATATAAATTACCTGGCACATAAAATTTAAAGTTTTAACATAAACAAAACAACTTTATAGGCTAAAATATTAATGTTAAAACTGAAATTAAAAGAAAAAAAAAATAGAGGGTGTTACAATATACTCATTCCTAATCAAATTATATTGATCACATAAGCATACAACTTTAAGACAACTATCTTCACTCACATGAATAGATGAAGAAAACCCTATACCTGAGAAGAGCGATGCCCCTAAAAAATATGCCTAATATATTCATAAACTGTACAATTGTCTGCAATTAGCTCAAGTACTGTTCAGAAAGAGAGTTGAGCAAACAACATCTCAAAAAACTCCTGATTTGGAGATTTCGAAAAACAAAAGAAAGGAATTTATCTTATATTATGAATTGGAAACATGTTTAAGATTAAAAAAAGAAAAATGCTCCATGTCAATTCATTATTTCCACTTATGAAAACATTAATTGATGAGAAGGATTCACAAGTAACAGGTTCATCATATTCAAAATAGGTCCTTGCCTGTGGAAATCTTGCTGAGCACACTACATAACTAGCCAATTTTAGAAGATCATCCAAACCTTCCCTTTTCCTTTCTGAATCAATTAAAATTGGTATATTTCTGCGAGCTGCCTGCAGCAGAGGATCCAATTTAAACTGCTTTAATTCTATATATACATGATAATTTTAAAAAGAAGGAAAATAATAAGCAAGGTCAAATGCAATTATAAGAAAGGGGAACTTGTAAGTTTATGCAACAGTAACAAATTGGAGAAATGAGAAGCAATGTTCTGCAACTTGATATGTGCTAGCATTGTGCCATTCATCATATTGTTATATTTTTGTCCTTAGCCTCCTCAAAGTTGCAGGAATTTATTTATTTCAATCACAATGTGCCATGTTCATACAATGAGTATAATTGTAAGCACGAGTCAATTGGATATCCATTTAGAAGGGTCATAAACCACATCTGCCCATTGCCCACCAGCAGAGCACCTAATGAAGACACACAGTCCCATGGAAAATACACTGTAAAAAAAGATGATAAATTACCTCCTGGGCAATAACTAAAGCAGTTTCATGCAACCGTACATCAGAATAGACAATTCTTGCCCCATCCAATGCAGATAATAGATTTGATCGGGAGAGGTCATCAGGTATCATGGGAGGATATCCAGGGGTGTGAATACAAGTACGAGTCTTCCTGAAATTGCAACTCAAAGATTAATCTAACTAGAATTCCAACACAGCCTTATTATGTTGTTTCAAAACCTGGAAACACAATAATTTCTTCGGTATTTTTCAGAATCACAAAAGAATCAAGCATTCAAATATATTGCATGGGTTCGTTCCTAGAGCACATACAACAAGTAAAATCCGAAAGACCACACCAGAGTTATCATATCGAACCTCGAATCAAATCTATAGAGAGTGAATTTAAGTGAATGTGTCTTCAGAGAGAGGAAGAAACAGAGCAATACAGAAAGACAGAGAACACAGAGGAAGTAAACAAAGGCCCTTACGTTTGTTCATCAACAATGACATAAGTAAACGGTGAATTACCGCCCTCAGAGACCTGAAGAATAAGACAGAAACAACAATGTTTTGTGATTTTAATATAAAAATTGACTATCATAAATAGAAAAATACAAGAGCCTGTTTCAAAATGTAGTTAAAAAATTGTTACCAAGTCAAAAAACGAGGCTTAAGATGAAGAAAAATACCACAAGAAAAGAAGTATCTACGCCGTCAGCTTGGAGCTCCTCTAGTATTCCTTTGCCTTGTGAATCATCAGCAACCTATGATTTTACAGTGCGTGCAACAGCACAATACATTAAGAAAAAATTAAATAATAACAATTAAACAAAGTTTAATCTTAAGCTCGAAAATAAAATACCTTTGAAATCAGCCTTGTATTTAAGCCCAACCGAGATGCACAAGTTAACGCATTCCCTGCGTTTCCACCTCCTTGAACCTAACAATCAAATGTCATAAACAATGTTTTCGTTTATTTGAAGAAATAGTGCTGGAACGACAATCTGCAATGCCGTTTCATTCAACAACTTCTGACCCACCAATTCCCATGGGAAATCAATGAAGCTGACTTGTTTCTATTACATTTACAGATTCAAAAAACGAATCCACTAACGGCAAAGGAAATAATACCTTCAAACTGGTGCTTCTAATCTTGTCGTCGGGCTTCGGATAAGCAGCCACTGCCGCCAAGAAATCTACCGAAATACCACCAACACCCACCTGCTAACAAAAAAATCGTTAACTCAAAGCACGAGTTTACAGTTACATAAAAGAAACCGGAATCAAAGGGGCAGAGAGAGAGAGAGAGAGAACGCACGACGATGCGGCTTTCAGGGAGAGGAGGAAGCGAATCCGACGACATTTTGACCCTGGAAAAGTTGTCAATTGAAATTTTATGCGGAAAATGAATAAATAATAACAATAATAATAATAATAAAATAAGACTAAGCGAAAAGATAAATGTAGAGAGAGATAGAGAAAGACCTGATTGAATGAGCAGGGGACGTGAAGGAAGAGAAGCCTAAAGCATTAACAAGGCTGACATTGGGAGGTGTACTACACCAGGACAACATCTTTCTGCTGCACTGATACTACTCAGAGTTATGGGATTGATTGTCTTGCCTTTGGAATTCAAACTCAAATTGGAAGCACAGCTGTGGCTGTGGCTTAGCTGAAAGCCAACCAAGATTTTTAGACTATCTTTAATAAAATTTAGATTATAAAAATTTACATCCCATATAAATAAATATAAAAATTTATAGAAAAAATGGGTTTCAATTAAAATGAATGTAGAATTGAAATTGTAAAACTGAATATTTATTTTTAAAAATTTTAATAAATATTATTAATTTTTTTTAAAAATAATTATTTAAAAATTAAAAATATATAATTAACAACTATAAATAATTTTTAAAATAAATATTATTTTTTATTTTTCTCCTTTTTAAATTTTTATATAACCTGTCCACATCAGCCATCCTCCTCCTCTTGCATACAATAACCTGATAATAATTTCTTCCTAAGATTTTATAGACAGGATTTGCAAATTTTGACCCTAATGTTGACCCTCATTTTTTCCTGGTAAAAGTTTGACGGTTTGTAATTACTAAAAAGGGTAAATTGCTCCTTATCCAACACTAACTGTTTTTTCTTTTATTTTTTTTTATTAATCCTTTTAGGTAGATTGGATCAAATAAGTTTCTGCAAATGATACATTTTAAAAGAGAAAAAATGAAAATTTCTTAATTTTAAAAATTGAAAGGTCTCACTATGTGGATAACAACTTTTTAGTATAAGATCCGTACAGTTTTCTTTTTATGCAAATTAACCAATGTACAAGTATTAACCAAAAATAAAACCAATTGCATAAACGGAAGATCCCATGCATCAGAAATCAATTTAAATTAATTGAAGAATACAGAGTTTACAAGACAGTAAACATATTAGTGAGAGTTAAATAAGAGTCCCAGCTGCTACCAAGCATATATTTATATATCTATATATATATGATTTCCCATGCAGCAAATGGATACAAAAGACTGTCAACCAGTAAGGCATTGAACCCACATGAATATAATTTCATACATGAAGTATTCCACTTACATCTCCAACTTGTATGGTAATGAATCAAGAATTCAAAATTAGAAGCCAAGGTTTTCTTTCTCATTCTCGAAACAGGGGCGAAACCTCAGAAATTTTCAAACACTAAACTAAAACTGATGGGTGAGATAGCTTACTGAAAAACCATGGTCCTTCTGGAACTGTACATTTCAAAAATAAAAATAAAGGAACCTCAAACCCAATTCCCATTGTTCCAATGTCGCTTTGGAAGGAGTCCACCATGCTCACTCTTGCTCCCAAGTCTATAAAACGCTGGCTTGCTCCGTACAGTTCTCAATGGCCCTGACCTGTTTCCATGTCTAATTGGCAAAGATATCTCATCCCCTATCAAACTTGAAGTCGAAAACGGTCTGTTTTCCATCTCTTCAAGCGGCCCAGAACTGTACTCCATTGTAATGAAGGACGAGGCTTGCCCATAAATAAACCGAGGGCTGATCCCTCCAGCATGCAACCAACTGCTATCAGAAATAGCTAGATCACCTTTGAAGTCAGAGTCTGGAGCAGAAGACTCCTTTTGACTACAGCAATCACCGCATGTCTCATCTGTGTCATTGTATATCAGCTTTAGAGCCTGCACAACTTCACCCATAAATGGTCTGTGAGTCACCTCAGGGTGAACACACATGGAAGCAATGGCTGCCACTTTAGCCATGTCATCAAAGTCATAACCTCCAGCTAAAGTAGGATCCACCAACTGTTCCAGACCTTCCCTGCTGGTCAGTAGTGGCCTTGCCCAAGTTACTAAATTCTCCTGTCCTGGAGGCTGGCACATGTCAACAGGTTTTCGACCAGAGAGAAGCTCCAATAGCACAACTCCATAACTATAAACATCGCTCTTGACAAGTAGGTGTCCTGTCATTGCATATTCTGGGGCAACGTACCTACGATTCCATTTTTTTCATCTTCAGTTAAGAGAAGAAACATAAAGGTTGCTTTGGCAGAAAACAGATAAAAAAAATTGCAAGTTTGTGGTAGAATGTAATGAAGATAGACAAACTATTGATCTAAAAGTATGCAACAGACCAAACAAGTCATCCTTAAAATCTATTTCCTAGTAATTAAAGAATAATTGATTAACAGAGGTTAGAAATTGGGTATAATTAAGGCTTTAAAAGGATTTTTAGAATTATGATATAGAACATTTTAGACCAGTATAATTACTGTTATTACCCGAATGTTCCCATAACTCGTGTAGAAATATGATGACTTCCCTCAGTTGCTTCCCTTGCCAGACCAAAATCAGAAACCTTGGGGGTGAAGTCATCTTCAAGTAAAACATTACTAGCCTTGAAATCTCGGTGAATGACACGAGGGTTAGAATCTTCATGAAGATAGGCTAACCCTCTAGCTGCACCAAGAGCAATCTTCATCCGTGCATCCCAGTCAAGAGGTCCTCTGTTCTTGTCAACACCTAAAACGCAATCAAAATAAGTCATATACCTTAAGATTCATTCTATAAAACAAAAATAGCCTCAAAAGAATGATGTAAATATTGTCAACTAAGGTGCTTCTGGGGGGAGTGTGGTATTTCTAATTTGAAATGCAAGATGAATAAATCTTTTTCCACGTCATATTTTAGATATAACTTCAATGAGAAAGAAAAGCAAAGGTCTCAAGCATAATATACCATGCAAGTGTGACTCAACACTGCCATTGTGAACAAGCTCATACACTAAGCAGCGAGTTCGTCCTTCAATGCATATACCAATCAGTTTCACAAGGTTGCGATGATGCAAGCGACTTAACATCTCAACTTCAGCAATAAATTCACGGTCTCCATTCTGATTATCCCTTGTAAGCAACTTAACTGCAACTTCAGTGTTATCCTCCATAATACCATGGTAAACACGTCCAAATCCTCCTTCTCCCAAAATGCTTTTTGAACTAAACTTGTCTGTAGCTTTCTCTAGCTCAGAAAGTGAAAATGTTTTGACAGAGAGGATACTGGGAGCCATTGTGGATATCAGGGACACAGAAGTAGAGCTGGCAATGCTACTTGATAATATAGACCCTATACCTGCATTACATTTAAGATGCACTTACTTTAATTGTTTATTAGAATGAGTAAGGGGTGTCATACAAGGTGACTAATTTGAGATACAAAACAACTAAGTGGGAAAACATGAACTAACGCTTGGTTCTCCCTATAAGTTTTCTTAAGCATCATAAAATTGAAATCAGAAGTAATTAATAATAACATAACAAATTTTGTTATTACAAGAAGAGGTAATGTTGTCTATTTTTAGATGAAAACTTTCACTTAACTGCACTGCTAGAGTCATTACATGAAATCTAATTCAAAGAAGCATTAGAATATTAGTCGTGTACTCACCATATGAATTGCATTACAGTCCGTGCATTAAAATAATACATTTTCAAACACTCAAAATCTAGACTTACCAGATCTTTTGTGCATGGATGATGTAATCGCAGGACCAACAGCACTTGATGGCCTTCCAACTTTCCTCCATTTTATAAGAATGAAGATTGCTCCAAGGAGGACCATTAGGAGTACAAACGCAGAAAGTGCAATAACGATGATGATTCTAACATTCATCCTCTGATTCTTGTTCCCAAAATTTGCTGTCATAGGGAGATTTCCAGCACTTCCGGAAGGACTTCCCATATAATATCCATATGGCGGTGAAGAAGGAATACCTGATAAAATTTTCTAATCTCAACTACAAGAAAACAATGATATGGTAAACTAATACAATCATAGGAGTGTTAAGGTAACTACCTGGATAACTGATGTATACCACTTCATAATTACCAAAGAGAGTCATGTTTAGAGGCACTTTTTTATGATGAAAGCGCTCATATGTTAACATTGCAGTGGTATTATCAAACTTCTCTCCAAGTGGTACCAAGTTTATATCCACAACTGTTCTTCCTTGATTTTGGCTATCAGCACTAGCACCCATTATTTTCACTTGACTTTGCTCCAAGTATGTTCCTGTAGCAACCTCAATTTCTAGCTCACCCATTACTGGAAAAACAGCAAAAGGAGCTATATCCAATAGAAGTCTGATTTTCATAGGAAACACACAGCCACAAGGTGAACCAAAAGGAGCAGCAGTAAGTGGCTCCACACAAATTTGATCACAACCTGCTCATTTTTCAAGTATTAAAATGGTAAGAAACGACCCACCAAGAGAGAAAAGAACAATAAGAGGGAACAGGGCTTTTGATTAGAAAAATTGAGTAAAACCATGCTCCAAATGCCTACTATTTACCATGCAACTAAATATCACAAGGAACCCTTAACCTATTGTAAGCCCAAAGGATAAGCCAGAAGATTTTAAAAAGGTTTGACAAGTCCAAACCATACTCCAATATGCATATAATTATGAAACATCCTAACTGTCTTAAGAGTGACAACTTGAAAAATGACCACAAAATCAGAATCATAGATTACCTTGGTCTTTTGTTGGGGATGGAGCAACAGCACGAGGTCTCACATGATGATGATGATGATGCTGCTGCCAGTAATGGCGTCTCGGTGAACTGCTAGGACCTGAAATAATAAGATAATATCAGTGATAATGTGATTGTTAAGTAATGACAAAGTATTGAAACCGTAAATGCAATACTCACCTTGATAAATTGGAGAAAGTTCAGGTGTAGGAGAGGGTCCAAGAGAGGGCTTAACCACCTGAGTTTTGGGAAATCTTGATGACCCAAATGACAGGCTCATCCAAAATGAACTTTCTGCAAATAGTAATGCAACCCATAAAAAGTATCCCTTGTTTAAGGTACTTTTGCACATTTATCAAAGTAATAAAATATGATGGGCCCACTAAACAGAAAACTGGTGCAGATGATTAATTTTGCAGTTAGGTTTCAAAAATATTTGAACAAAGATAAATTTTTAGCAGATTAAATTACAAAAATGAGTATCTTACCATGTTTTGCCAAGAATTCTCTCAAAGACAATGGTGGATTTGGTAGTTGATCCGGAGACAAGTATATGTGCAGTAATGAATGCCCTGAAAATAATAATAAATCTAACAGTTTTCTTCAAAAAGCATAGATACCAGTTTGCTAATTAAGAAACATGTACATGAATACTGAAATGTCATTGAATATTATCAGTAATATCAAAGGTAAGTTGAGATTTGCTACCGGTTGCAAATATTGCAGGCTTACTATTTGTTACACAAAACCATCGAATTATGTTGACAATTAAAGAATATATATAATATTAAGCTCTAATAAATGAGATAGCTCTAACTGTTGAAAATTGTAACTTTTCAGACTACATGGAATGTGATGGGATTGCCCGCATTTTCAAAATCGCTCAAGGCGTTCGCCTAGAGGTGAGGTTTTCATGCCTTAAGGCTATAGCCTCGCACTTTCTGCCTAGGCTTCCACCTCTGATGGGTGAGAGTGTAGGCCCAAACTATACCTTTTTTTTCTAAAAAAAGAAGGATGGGTATTAGTTGGGTCAACTGGATAGCATTTCCTTTTTCAATGCAGTCAGTTAATCAATCTTAAAACACACAAATTCACCAAAATAAACAAAGGGAATACTGTAACAAAATGCTGACTGCAGAGTAATGATTCATACAAAATAACTATCGAGTGTAAACAGTGCTGGCACAGGGCAATGTAGTTTTTGCTTACTCTTACGTTGAGTCTGTAATTTAAAAAGCCTTCTTTTAAACTTTCAGAAGCAATATTAAACGCACTTTAGCTATCAAATTTAGGAAAAGCAATACGCGGAAAGCAATAAAGTTACTGAATGATGCTTATTTCCCACTCCTAACTACTTTTAACTTACTTTAGCTTAGTAGTTCAAAATGGTTGAAAGGAAACAGTGCAACCCGCTTTCTTTTCTCGACAACCAAACAATCGCAAAAGCGACTTGCACTTTGAGGGGAAAGGGGAGAAAAAAAAGGATAGAAAGAAAGATATACCTGAACAAGTGAATATCAAAGTGAGCAGGTGAGGGAAAAACAACAGCATTAAAATCAGAGTTCGCATTTTATCTCCCGGAAGCCAAATTCGCACAAACCATTATGAAATGCTACCGCGTTCAAGCTCAACAGCCGCGCCGGATAGTCGCCAGAGATTACTAGGTTTCCGGTGAAGCATTCTCCGGCAGCCAACCTCTTCATACCGTTGCGTGGTTGGGGCGAGGAATAGCATGGCTACAAGAGCAGAAAGAGTGGTCCAAAAGACATGCGACGACTAAACCCTAGGAAAAAGACGAAAAATAAGAAAGGTACTGAAAAGAAAGCAATGCAAACGGGTCGGGTTGTAGATCCATAAAATGCGGTATAAGATCTAGGAAAATAGAGGCATAGTCACAGAATGCGGAGAGCTATTGGAGAATGTTGAGGTCTAGAGCAAGAGAAACAACAAAAATGGAGGTTGGAAAAGAGAAAAGCGAGGGTAGGGAACAAAAGTGAGATCTTGGCCAGGAGGAGAGAGAGAGAGAGGTGAGGAACAGTGGGAGAGAGAATGAGAGTGGGGAAGGAGGAGAGTGAGGTGGGGGACTTTATTGCTAGCGTGCTTGCAGCTGCTTTTGATAATTCATGATGGCTGTCTGATCCACGCGCCTTACAGACTCGTGTGCTGTGGAATTGGCCGTGTGAAACGACAATTAAGCAACCGTTTTGTTCGGAAACCGTTTTCTGTTTTCTTTTGCGTAATGTCTTAATCCATAAACTCCCACTAGCCTAATTTGTCTTTTTAATAATCCGTTATTTCTTCTGGAAAAAAAAAATTTATACTAGTGTAATGTATCAACCTTCTAATTTTATATTAGAATGTACTTTTTTTTTCTTTTTTTGTTAAGATAAAAAAATACTTCATAGTTATATAACTATATCATAAGCATCATATTATATATTGCGCTTTATTTTTCGTCATCCCAAATGGCAAACCCATTAAATTCGGTAATTTCTAGTTCGATTTCGTTCAAGTCTCCACGTGCATAGTAATTAGGTCCGGCAGCTTCTAGTTCAGCTCTGTTTAGATATGCAAAACAAAATAGACAGTTAAAAATGTACTGGTAAAATTACTGGCATTCTTTTTTGATGCCGAAGTCAGTCATAATTGATCTAGACATCATAAAAATAATGAATAATAGTATATATTTGATGAGAAAAAAAACTCAAAATGAAAATGATAATTTTTCATATAACAACCAAAGCGTAAAAAGAATAATTCATTGAAGAGAAGAAGAATAATTCAATAATCAAAACAGAAAAATATGAGAGAGAAAAAAAAATAGCAAGAGGGAATAGGCCACACGGTTTTCAAAAAGGCCACAAAAATTATCTTCTATTTCATCATTCCATTTACCTTTTATATTTTATTTGTATAGTTGAAATTTAGAGTCATAAACAATACTTTACCAAATTATGACATGCGGTATGTATGCGAGGAAGAAAAAGTAAAAAATTTTGGTGATATAGGTTTGGCCCAGCGTAGATATTTATTCTCCAATCCACTTCCACACTTATACGTTAGTCCAATTATATTTCAAATAATACTTAGTTCAAAAATATTCTTAATATTTTTACTTTTGCATCATACAATATCAAAACACGGTATAATTTGAAATAATTATAAAATCATATTAAAATTTGAATTTTAACTTTTAAATTTATAAATGTAAAAATTAAGTCCGATTTAAAATGTAGTTTGATTTGCTTTGAGTAAATATTTTAGACGTGAAATAATATTTTAAAATTTTTCTAGTATTTTTTTGGTCATTTGGATAATGTTTAAAAAAACTACATGCTATATTTGCGTCTTATAAAATAGTTTTTTAATATCTGTTTATTTTTATGGATTTGTTAATGACTGTATTTTAAAACATTTTTTGATTGTTTGGACGAATAAGACATTTTCTATTTGATAGTACAGTATTGATTAAATTTTTGTTACCTTCCATCACATAAAGCTCTTTCTGTTTTTATTGGAAAAAAAGTTAAAAAAAAAAAAAAAAACTGTTACTTTTTTAAAAAAAATTACACATAATTTATCAACCAATTTATTAAGTTAATAAATACACGAAATTTGGTTTTAAAATCATGAAATTGTTTTGCCTTGCAATTAAAAAAAATATATATATATATATATTATATAATTGATCTCCACTCTTGACAACGACGTTATTTTAATGGTCGTTTGATCACAACGGCATACAGAATTTGCGGACGAGCGCGCGACATTGGCGCGGGCACTTAAACGACGTTCGCTGTCAGTGTGTTGTGTAATGACACGAGTCGTTTGCTATTAAAACTTGTTTTTGTTTGGAAAATTAAAAAAGAAAAAAGAAGAAAGAAAGGAGGAAATCTAACCCCATATTCACCGCAAGGGAAGGAACGACAGGGCGTGGTAGATCTGTGCTATGTAATACCGTCACTGGACACAGTTTTCGAAGTGCAAATTACAAAAGCAATGCTCTTATACATAAAGAAGCAATTTTTTCTCAATAAATTTGCCTCACCGCCGTACTAATTATCTATTGGTCAGTCATCTCATCCCTCCGTACAGGTTATTGTTATCTGAAAGACAGTTTCTGTAACTGTTGTGGCCTGTATTTCTGTTAGTCGCGTACATATATTTTTATATATTTTCAAGCTCTTATTCTGTTTTAATTCTGGCGAGTACAATTTTAATTTCATGGGTTACTGCTGTGTAGCTTTAATGGTTGTGTTTATCTAAATATTATTTATAATCATTTGAGGTTTTGAGTGGTTCCAGGTTATTATTGTTTTGGTGTCTAAGTTCTGTAATTCCTACTCTGGCGTGCTTTTGGTGTATGATATGTTTCTATTGGATTTCTTATATGTAATATTGGGGATTGTCGGGGGTTAAATACTGTTTTTTTTAAAACCAAAATACGAGTTCTGATTGCTTCTAAACCGTAATCATGTTCAAAGCTTTAAAGTCAAATTTTTAGATAATGGGGTTTTGGAATTTTACAAGTTTTACTTAATTCGGTTATCATGGCATGTGGTACTTTATTCAGGAACTTCGAAATTTGGGTATCCCCTGCTAAGGATTTCGTGAGCAACAGATCTAAACCCACTGCCGACTATTTGATGCTGTTTGGGTTACTTCAGGATTACCGAGTCATGGGCAAGGGAAGAAATCGGGATCTTTGAGTGTAAAAGGCTAGAAAGTTAATCAGAACTTTGAAAATCTTGTCAGGCTCCAATGTCATCTGAGAGTTTGTCTTCAGTACTTGGGTCAAAACGCCTAATAAAGAAGCATGAGTTTGTAAGGTTAATAATTCAATGCCTATACTCATTAAGATACGGAAAGTCTGCCTCGTGTTTGGAGTTGGAGTCTGGTGTTACATTCAAATCAGTTGATTTTGAATTGATCGAATCTCAAATACTAAGTGGGAATTGGGACGATTGCATCCATACCCTTGGAACATTCAAGAACTTGACGGACGAAACAAGAGCTTCAGCTTTGTTTCTGATATTCAAGCAGTGTATTTTGGAGTACTTGCATCATGGGGATGACTCATTAGCTTTATCTGTCCTGCGGAAAGAGGTTTCTGCTTTACAGGTGGGCAGAGATGAGGTTCACAACCTTGCTCGTTGTATTCTTTACATGAAGGAGCTGGAGGTGGGTAAGACAGATGATAATGTTGTTTGCGAATTGCGTAAAAAGTTGTTGAAAGAGTTGGAAAAATTGCTTCCTCCACCATATGTCTTACCTGAAAGAAGGTTGGAGCACTTAATTGAAAGTGCTGTTTTAGCTCAAATTGATTCCTGTATGTATCACAATTCGTCAGATGCGGTTTCACTTTTTGTGGATCATTTATGTGGTAGAGATGAGATCCCTACAGAGACTGTTCAGGTGTGCTTTACTGGTGATACTGCTTGATAGATAAAGTATTTTTTTTTGTTAATCTGTGTTCTTGCTTATAAGGTGCACATTTGGATCGTAAAAACTCATTGGCAAACTAATGCCATTTAACTGTCAGGTGGATTTTGAATGTAGGGACAAACTATTCTACATAATGAAATGGTGACATTATGTACGACTTATGTCAAATTGTTGAATGTGATGTTATTCAATTCTGAGGGTTCATGGTTAGGATTTAAAACTTTTTAATGTACTTGAATAGGTAAGTGATTTACTATGATGAAAGTAGCAAAAGTCATGTAATATTGTAACAGATTATTGCATCAACTTTTTTTATGAAAAGCAATCAGTTTGTTGCATAAATGTTGATCTTTAAAATAGTAGCTGTTTCATGTGTTTTGTTTTTGAGTCCTTAATCTGTTTGTTTTAGGGAAATTAAATATTAATTGATACATTTCCACTAGGAAGTGTTATTTGATAATGGCAATGCAAATATTCTTGAAGTTCTTCTTCCCTGGCCTAGATAATTGAGGAGTGCCCAAATCAAATATTATGAACCACTTTTCCATAATAGAAACATATGTAATATATATACATATATATAATTTTCTGCCTTTTTCCAAATACTGTGGTTTGTATTTTTTTTATTTTCCCACGGCTTATTGTCCTAAAAATTTTATACATGACAATACACTTTGTGTGAAGGCTATGGGAAAGAAGACTTATTTTCCTTTTCCTGTGGTTCCTAACTGCTAGTGGTATCACCATAGCGAATAATCTGGTGTTTACTTTCTCAGGTTAATTGTATACTGTAAACAATTTCCCAAGTCACAAATGTTCTTGTGCAGAATCCAGAAGAGATATTAGGGAATCAAAATGATTTATCTGTGTTGGTTACCAGTCAATAGTTGTTCCCAGTGACCAGTTTCCTGAGGTGGTAGTGAAAGTCGAATTATATTGAGTGTTGGATTAACCATAGCAAATAGTGCAGTATCTACTTTCTCAGGTTAATTGTAAACTGTAAACAATTTTCCAAGTTACAAGTGTTCTTGTGCAAAATCCAGAAGCATATATTAGAGAATCAAAATGATTTATCTGTGTTGGTTACCAGTCAATAATTGTTCCTAGTGACCAGTTTCCTGAGATTGTAGTGAAAGTCGAATTTTATAAGTGTTGGATTAACTTTCAGATCTTGAAAGCCCTTGTTAATATTTTCTTCAATCAGAGCCCTTTCTCCTAAAAAGAAAGAGTCATCAATTCAATGACTCACCTCCATCAATATTTTGATGTTTAGGAGCATGATGGCAAATTCAGATATTCTTGTCTTCATTGTCTGATACTGCATATTGTTTTGTCTTTTCTGTTTCCTTATCTACATGGGGTATGCAATTTGACCATTCTCTTCACCTTGTACTAATGTCAGATATAAAATGGCCGTTTAAGTCATAAGAGCACTCCTTTAGTTTGGATAATTCATAAAAGCATCAACAGTACTATCTCTTTTTATAATTATAGTTTAAAAAAGAAAAATAGAACCAGGATGCAAGGTTAATCTTCCTATAAAGAAAAGGTTAATCACAATGAACTTGACAGCATGTGGAGGTTCAATAATTGATTGCAAATTCTGCTATTTGATGCATTAAATATTTCGACATTACTTGTCATTGGTGCAGATTTTGGCGGAGCATAAAAATGAAGTTTGGTTTGTTCAATTTTCTAACAATGGGGAGTACTTAGCCTCCTCTTCAAGTGATTGCACAGCTATCATATGGAAGGTACCATTTTGATTTTCTTTTATGCATTAAATTGTTGACTGTTACTTTTACATTGAAATGTCACTGGTGAAAGTTACCACATTGAAAAGAGTGGTTTTAGATGTTGGACTTTAGTGTAAGTTGTAGTTTCAGGCACAGGAGAACGTTTAGAGAACTGGTGAAAAACAGAAATTAGTATCTCTACCAAGATCACGAGCTTGTTGATTTTTTGAACATTTGAAATCCCCTCTAATCTACTCTTTGTTTTTAAACCAAATGTATGCCTTCCTTAAATTCTAAAGTGAATATAGGATTTGGGTTCCCTGCTCTATGTTTTCAAGTATGGTTCCTCAAAATTGGTATGGTGACAAATGAAAGTGTGTGTGCGCGCCTTTTTAGTGCTTGGTTCATGTTGGCTGAATTCAACTTGTGTTTTCCTTGTGTCTTGATAGGATTAGCAAGTATTCTTGAGAACTATGAATTTGATACTTGTTTTGGCAACAATAGTTTCATTCTTTATGATCTGTTGTCCACATTGTAAAAATTCTGCACAACAGACAGCCAGCATTCTTTTAGTCATTGTTTTTTTCTTTACTGGACTATGAACTCGCTCACTTTAAATTGTCAGTTTGAGGATGTTTCTATTTTTTTTCATTGCATTCAAGTAACATACTTATGGATTAAGTTGATTTTTGGTTTATACTTGGAATTTAGAACTTAATAGGAGTTTTTAACTTTTGTTTTCTATTGTGATTGAACATTGAACAAATCGGAGTGATTAAGCATTTTGGTTTTACTTCTGCCATTACCTTGCTAGGTGCTGGAAAATGGTACTTTGACACTAAAACACACGCTACGAAGCCATCAAAATCCAGTGTCTTTTGTAGCGTGGAGCCCTGATGATACAATGTTGCTCACATGTGGAAATATGGAGGTTCTGAAGTTATGGGATGTGAAAACAGGTACACTGAAGCACACATTTGAGGATCTTGGCTTTGTTGTCAGCTCTTGTGCTTGGTTTCCAGACTCAAAACGGCTTGTATGTGGCAGTTCTGAGCCAAAAAAGGGCATCTCCTTGTGTGACTGTGATGGGAAGAAGATAAAAGCATGGAGAGGAGTGAGGATGCCCAAAATTATGGATCTTGCTGTGACACCCGACGGAGAAAATCTTATCAGCATATTCTCAGATAAAGAAATCCACATTTTAAACGTACGAACAAATGCTGAGCGGCTCATCTCTGAGGGGCACTCAGTCACGTCCCTCTCGATCTCAGGAGATGGCAAATTCTTCATTGTCAATCTTAACAGCCAGGTGATTCATATGTGGGATGTTGCTGGGAAATGGGAAAAGCCAATGAAATATATGGGCCACAAGCAAAACAAGTATGTGATAAGGTCGTGCTTTGGTGGGTTGAATAGCACATTTATTGCTAGTGGTAGTGAGAATTCACAGGTACTCTCATTTTTCATCCAAGTTTCAGTCTTCCTAGTTGTCTGAGAGCGTGCCAGTACATATACTCAGAAAATACCAATCATTTTTGTCCAGTGAAGCAAATGGAACTTTTAAAACTTTATGGTTATTCTTAGCAGGTCTTCATTTGGAGCCGAAGAAATTCCAGGCCACTTGAGGTTTTGTCCGGGCATTCCATGACTGTGAACTGTGTAAGCTGGAACCCTTGTAGACCACGAATGCTGGCTTCTGCGAGTGATGATAATACAGTTCGTATATGGGGACCTAGTCGACCAAATAAGATGCAGCCCCAGAAGCTTAGTTAAGAAAAGATAACCATAAGTTCTGTACATAATTTCTTGTCCTCACTCCTCAAACATAATTCATTCATGGGTTTGTAAATTTATGGTGGCCCCTTCAAATTTTGGTTCACGATTTCCTCTTGTAAATCTTCTTTCCTTTTTGTTTTCCTCATTTGGTTGTCATTGTCTCGTGCATTTTTCAGTCCGTATTTTAGATATTTAAACACCGGAAAATATATGTTGTCGTCACTTATAGCAGATATCTTGTCTGTATAATTAAAATTGTTTATTTTTAAGGTTTTTTGTTTTTCATTTCTTTTTTTTCTTTTTTAATTTCGATGTTTTAATGTTATTGTCTCTATGGGACAACAGAGATGACAACTACCACTAGTAAATTCGATCTTAATTCAGTCTTAGTCTGAGTATGTTCGAAATAGTTTGGTTCAAGCTATAGATTTTTAATATAGACCAGCCTAACCTAAAGAATTATTTGTCCGGCCAACCCGAAATATAGCCTAATTAGCAAGTTCTACATCTTATATAATTTTATAATTTATTTTTTATTTTAATTAATTTATTATAATATGTTATAATTGTTTGTTGTGTCATATTATATATTTTGTAAATATTATAAGATAAATTATAATTTTTATTTGGTTATGAAAAATATTTTAAGCAAAAAAAAATTGAATTAAATTTTGAATTATAAATTCAGGTTAAGCTTTAAATTGGAAGCTCAAATCTAATACTTGAACCAAAGCCAAATTCGATATCCATAACATTGAGTTTTAAACATGAAATATTTGTTGAAATTTAATAAATATGTTTTGAAATAATATACATATAAATGCAGCGAATAAATTATTATTTTATATTATTCAATAGCACATATTAACATATTGTTCACCATAGTCTTCTCCTGATTTCAATTGTTGTGGAACCTATAAAACAATAAACATGTTATAGAGACCACTATGAAACCAACTCTCTCAACCCTATATACTTTCTCATTAAGTTAAAAATAATATGTATGTTCTAAAACAATGGTTATCATCTCATATTTATAACCCACACAAAATAATAATATAAATTATAATAATAATATATAAAAATATAGATAAGCCCAAATTCTAATAGGATTCTACTGAAAAAGAGACATTAAGTTCCTTTGGTCTAATAGCCCCACCAAATAATAAAAAGAGAGTGTTTTCAATAGGTCTCATTATTATAAATTAAACAATGTGTCCAATCCCATTATTAGAAATATCAAAATCCAGTAAATGAGTCCACTTGATTATGCTTAGTCCACATAATTATTCTAACAATCTTCCACTTGGATGGCATAATCAACAACTATAAACCAATACTCACTTACCTCATAATTTCTCAAACAAAATGATCATTTCAGTTAAGAATATAATACACCGACATGGTCAAATCCTAGAGATTCAATATAAGTAAATCTCAAACAGTAATAATCACAATCTCAACTATACATATAGTATATCGACAAGACACAACAATATACATAGTCTAGGTACCAGAGATTTATAACAGCACTAGTGGATCAAACAAACACATTTACAAATATCAAAAATCTCAAATAGTTATATTTTAAAGAGCCAACATATTATATGTGTGCACACGTTCCTATATAATAATGATCAACTTCCATGCATGTATTGCTCAATAAGACAATACTATATAACTAACAACATGTTCAACAATGCAAATTATAATACTCCCACTAATCCAATGCAATCTCAACTGCTCAACACTCCTATCTGGGATACATGCTCTTGAATGATGTATTCAGGCAAGCTTATGGTTTGTGAATCTACCAACATTTTATAAATCCGCGTGCGTACATTAAATATAAGATATTTACCACTGTTTCATTCACTTTATATATATAATTTTACATTAATGTATTTGACTATAGATGTACTTTTAATATTATTGAAAAAAATTACTGCTGCAGAATTATCAAAGTACATCTTGATCTCACAACGGAGTTAACAACTCCTATAAGATAAACAAAATTCTGCAGTCAAATCGTCTCAATGATTGCCTCAAAATACACAACATATACTCTGCCTTTACAATTAAGAACACTACAACAGTCTGCTTAGAAACTTTCCAAGATACAGCTCCTCATGTCATGATACAAATATATTCAGTAGTGAAACTCATATCATCTACGCAGCCAATATAATCAGCATCATAATTGCCAACCATATCAATTGAGTTGGTGTGTTGATTTTTCAACACATAATCTTTTAAAAATGAAGATATATCAATACATTCTTAACTGCTTACTTACATAAAGACTGCAATTACTCAAATACCTACTGAGCACACTTACAGCATAAAAAATATCAAATTGTATGTGCACTTGAATATAACAAACTCACAGTAATAACAACGTATGCAATATTTGAAACCATTTTTCATTTAACATATTCTCATTTTCATCATATATGACCAATACTGCTAAAAAATAAATACAAAAGTTAAATCTGCAAAGAACACTCAGTATAAAATACTATAAATGCAAAAAAACCTAATATAAATAAAAAGCTGAAACTACAATAATATATCTGAAAACATGTTAAACTGTGTAATATATATTTTAGGATTGTAACAGTAAAGCTACAGTTGGCCTAACTGTCCTTGGTTATCTTATAGAAAAATCAAGATTAAAAAAAAAAAATCAATTATTCTTTTTAGGCTTAAATGCCAAACTAATTAGATGGAAGGGCTTTTTGGTCAAAGGGAATGAATCCCTCCGTCTTGTTTCTTTCACAGCTCCTCATAAGGTCGCCATTGCAGTGAAATTCAAAGGAAAACGCAGAGAAAGAGAGGGAAATTCTTTCTCCCTCCTAAAGAGAGAAAGAGAGAGATACGCGGCCATTGCCTTTTTCTTTATTTTTTTTTCCAGATAATTCATCAAATTCAAATTGCTGAATTTGAGCCCTAGTAAATTTAAATGTTTCTCTCTCTTTAATTCTCTCAAATTTTCTCGTCTTTTTTTTNTTTTTTTTTTTTTTTTTTTATCTCTAAAATCCTTATGAAGAACCAATCATCTAAAGCTGAACCTTCACGACAGCTCAATCAGAATCCTATCTCGCATCCGCCGTCGGATAATTCTCGCCACGGGTTAGAAGTTTTATATCTTATTGATTTGAGCAATTTTTATTGATTTTATTTTCTATTTTGCTGCTGAAATTTGATATCTGATCTTTTCTTTTCTTTTTTTTNGGGGGGGGGGGGGGGAGGGATTCATTCAATATCGGTTGGTTCAAACTCTTGAGAATTTGTGGTTCTCTTTGTTATGAATTGTGAGATCTCTATAGCCTCCATGAATTTGATATTAGATGTTTGAGAAGCATCTGATTCACAAAAGCTCCATGCCCTTAAAAGGAAATTTATAAACCTAGCAACTATCAGCCAATCAGGTGTCATTGCATGATTGCATCTACATTTTATAAAATAATCTAATTTTCTTAATACATAATTAAATTTTAGTTATTCACCAAAAATTAAATAAAATTTTAGTTAGTAGTATGAAGGAAGGTGTTGCATTTAATTATACATAAAATATGTATTTTAATCATTACTCATGATTCATTATATCTTGGTCTTTAGCTGGAGAAGTAAAAGCTTATTGTTATATCGAGTTAGTGTCCTTTTTGAGGATGAATAACTTACTTGAGGTTTTTTTTTTTTTGGTATTGTGGTTCTTGGATTATTAAAATGCGTTTTTGGTTCAATTATCTTTAGCATATAGAATGGAGTGTGAAGAATCTGCTTATATTGCATCGAATATTTATCAGAAAAGTGCCTTTTTAATCTGATCCGTTGAGATCTCCAACATTGGCAGTGGCAGAAATGTCTTTCGCTTGATAGCACAGAGAGAAATTTCTCCTACAACAAAACATGTTCCTGCAAGACAGTGGGGAGAAGCTTTAAAAAGGAAAGTAGGCCCTTTATCAGGGCCTAAAAGTGAAAGAACAAGAGATGCAAGGCGTGGTCTTATCTCATGGTACTTGCAGGCTTTCTTTTTACTCTTTCCCCTGTTTGGTGGGAAGCAAATATATTGTCTGGGAACGAACATTTTTATTTTTATTTTATGTTTTGAAGATGTGCATGTTGTTTTGAATATTTTGTTTTATGTAGGGTCGAAGCAGAGTCACTTCGACATTTATCAGGCAAGTATTGTCCTTTAATGCCTCCACCAAGGTCCACTATTGCTGCAGCATTCAGTCCTGATGGAAGAACACTCGCCTCTACCCAGTAATTTGATAATTCTGTGTTGCCATGTTTCTAAAGTTTTAGCTTGTATTCATAAATGAACTTATTTGTGATTTGGTTATTTTGATACTTGCAGTGGTGACCATACTGTAAAGATAGTTGATTGTGAAACTGGTAGCTGCTTGAAAGTTTTGAGTGGTCATAGGAGGACACCTTGGGTGGTAAGTTTGATTATGCAGATATCAACTATATATATCATTATTTTACTTGCTCTTGCTTATTTAAACTTATTTTTGGTGCATCATGGTTGATAATGTGCTCATCAAGAAGCGAAGTTTTATCATTGGGAAGTTTGCTGGAAAACCTTTATACAGCTCAGATGATCTTTCCTTTTTATTTACTGTGGAATTTATCAAACTTAGTCATTAAGCATGGGATAAAAAGGTCCTTTAGTTTGTTCTTGACACATTAAGCTTCTAACTTCTTTCAGTATAGATATTTGGCAATAGTATGAAATAAAGTCTCCATAGGATTTAATTCTTAGTCATATCTGGTTGCATTTATGGAAGCCTTGGGTTTGAGCTTGGAGGATTTGCATTCAAGCTCTCTATCTGTTAATTTAGGGGTAGACTGGCTGGGGAGGCTAGGAAAAGTAGATTTAGATGTGCTTTTTTATTTTGATCTCTTTTCAATGTGAAAAAGGTTTGAAGGTCTCCCGACAAGTTAATAGGTGCAAGGTAAATCTAGTTTTTGCAGCTCTAGGTAGCAGCAATAGTTCCTATGGAGGTTGGTCAAATATCTTTTTTAAAAGATGTAGTTTATTTTTTGGTTGATTGTTTCATTTGCATTTCCCTGAAGGCCAAATTGTTTAGGGCATCCTCTTCCTTATAGAATTACTATTGGAGTATTTACAGGTTAGGTTCCACCCGTTATATCCAGAAATTATTGCCAGTGGGAGTTTGGATCATGAAGTTCGGCTGTGGGATGCAAACACATCAGAGTGTATTCAATCTCGTGATTTTTGTAATTTCAACCCTCAATCTCATTTTTATACTTCAGACAGTAGGAATTTCTGTTTTGTAGTATTTATCTACCTATTATTGCATTTTATAGTATTCACGCATATATTACTGTTCTGATAGTGAAGATGTTTGCTTGGTATGTTTTACTCTCAGATCGCCCTATTGCATCTATTGCTTTCCATGCCAAAGGAGAACTTCTTGCTGTTGCATCCGGTCACAAGGTTTTTATTACTGCCTTTTAAACTTCTTGTATAGGTTTATAATTCTTGATGCTTGTAGTTGTCATTATATTATGGTATTCAAGTATACTTGGTCTTTATTTTTGGATTTCATAGTGCTACCTGTTGAAAAATGCGGCTGTTTCAGTTATACATATGGCACTACAACAAGAGAGGAGAACCTTCCTCACCGACAATTATATTGAAGACACGTCGTTCACTTCGAGCTGTGCATTTTCATCCACAGGCTGCACCATTTCTCTTAACTGCTGAGGTGAATTATAAAAGGGTAGTTGTTGTATTGTTTACCCGAGCAATCCATGCAGATTACATTATTGAACTGATATGCAGGTCAATGATATTGACTCTTCAGATTCCTCAATGACACAAGCAACATCTCTGGGTTACTTACGATATCCTCCTCCTGCTGTTTTTGTGTCAAATGTTCACTCTGGTGACTGTCTCAGTTTGGCTCCTGAACTACCACTTATGTCCTTACCTCTGTCCATGCCATCCTCCAATATTGATGATTCAAGAAGAGAATCGCAGCAAACAATTCAACATATTGGTATGAGTAGCATGCGAGTGGATCCTTCTTCTTCAATACAGTTTCAAACAGATAGGCATGCAGCAGAGCAGAATGATAACATGGTGTCTCCTATGGATACATTACCGTTGGTTCCTCCTCGTCATCCTGGTGTGGAAGACACCGCAAATAGTTCTCTTAATGCAATGGGAATTGATGCTTGTGACATCAGATCAGATGCTATGGAAATTGATGAGATGCTGTCTGTAGGGAGAAGCTATAATGGAAGCTTTAATAACGTAAGTAGTGTTAATGGTGATGGAGTATCTGAACATAGTCAAAATCGTGAGGGGTTTACTGAACTTGGCCAATTTCAACAGATTTTACCTGGTAGAGATAATGCTTATTGGGAGCTACCTTTTCTTCAAGGATGGTTGATGGGCCAAAACCAAGTTGGTCTTCCCTCGACAACTTCTTCTAATGGTGGTAATTTAGTGAATTCAACTCAACATGTGGATTCTTCTAACTTAACATCTCATGAGTCAACTCATAATTTGGAGGTTGCAAGAACTTCTTTAGCAAGGCCAGGCAGCACCAACCTGTCTGGGGTTTCAGGAAGATCTGGCTTGGAACAGCGTTTTCCGCACATACGCTTCTCTGTGTCTGAATCTGGTGATGGTCCTACCTCAATTGTGCTACATGATGGGAGTGATGCACAACTTGTTATTAATAGGATCCAATCAGAAATTTCCACATCACTGGCTGCTGCAGCAGCTGCTGAGTTACCTTGCACGGTGAAGCTAAGAGTATGGTCACATGATATAAGAAATCCCTGTGCTCTACTCAGTGCTGAAAGATGTCGCTTAACCATACCCCATGCAGTTCTTTGTAGGTATGTGGAAATAATGGTATTGCTTTTAAACATATTTATTTCAGCACAATCATTGTATGCTAGACAAATCTTGTGTCATGCATCAGCATAGCTTCAGTGACTCAATGGTGTCTCGTGTAAACCCAATATCTTTATGGTTATGCACCATCAGTTAAGGGTTTATCTCCTTAATAGTGCCTTTTGTGAATGCCAATTTGTCTATGTGCTTTCCTTTCTAGCTCATCTTAACTATGTTGTAACTTCTCTAGGCTGCATGTATCTTTGCAGTGAAATGGGTGCTCATTTCTCTCCTTGTGGGAAATTTTTAGCTGCCTGTGTTGCATGTACGCTTCCTTATGTGGAAGTTGATAACGGATTCCAAACTCCAGTCCATCAAGATCCTGGGGCTGGCAGTTCCCCAACTCGGCATCCAATCTCAGCACATCAAGTCATGTATGAGCTGCGTATATATTCCCTTGAGGAGGCAACGTAAAGCTTCAATACCTTTTTCCACTCTTCTCTGTTAAATTTTTTCTTTCCATATTTTAGTTAAACTTGTAATTGTTTGTTTAACTTGTACAGATTTGGTTCTGTGCTTGTATCAAGGGCAATCAGAGCTGCCCATTGTTTGACTTCAATCCAGGTCAGTTTCATAGGTTCAATAGAACTGTTATATGCTTTCATTGCATATGTTGACCAGCACTTTGTGTCACTTTCATATAAGTGAGCTTCTTTTAGATTATGGACTGTAAACCAACCATAGTAATGCCCTATGGGGTGAAGTCCTATGGCTATGAATTATGGCTCTTCTTATTATTCATTTTACTTTTAGTTATTCTTTTTTAATTTTCTATGGAGGTGGTTTTGCCATCCTTCTTTTGTAATGAGTTTAAAGGGTAATATGATTGCCTTAGGGTGGGACAGATTGATACGATTGACTATGTGCACTTTAGTCTCTCTACTCATAATAATTTACTGATATGATGCAAAAAATTCTGAATTAGCAGTTTGGGATTGCTTTTGTAATATCTCACCTTCACTGATGTTTCCTTGCTCTGCATTCGAATTTACAGTTTTTTGGAGGATAGCTCCATGTGAGGACCAATCATATTTTTGGACTCTGCTTCTTTTGAAGAAATCTGTCTCTTATTAAATGTGATTGTGTGTTTGTGGCCTTTTTTTTTTTTTTTCCTCCCTTTTGATTAACAATCTTGTAGGGGAATCTAGGGACTCCATGATATGTTATGCAGCTTGTAGGTATCTTAATTGATGATGAACCCTTTCATACTGTTAAGTAGAAATTGAGTTTATTTTCATTTGGTACTTCTAATTCATCAGAATGCAAAAACTCATTGTTCTGTTTGTGGGAAATGTCAAATATCACATAGATTTCATTTGTTAAAAATAATGATAAAATTTCATTAGATTATGTTTTTCCTCCAGTTCTCACCTACTTCCGAGCACATACTACTTGCCTATGGTCGACGACATGGTTCTCTTCTTAAAAGCATGGTCATCGATGGGGAAACAACATTGCCTATTTATACTGTTCTGGAGGTAAACCTTTGACGTCTTTTTTTTTTTTTTCCTGGCTGTATAACCTTTTCCTGACATAATTCATGTTTTTATTAATTGAGGTTTGCCATTACTCATTAGTCAATGCTAATTTGTTATAATTTATTAGATTTTCTCCAAAAATTTTGAAATATGAAAACATACAAAGAAAGAGTAAATAGACTCTAGTCACTACTACCATATTGCTAGAATAAACACGATTTCTAATTGCTCTGCACGAGTGAAGAGAGATAGATATTACTGCATGCTCATCTAAATTCTCTCCTGAATATATTGAACTGATATTTGACACTTGAGTGTGACATCTTCCTGCAAGTTTTTTGATTTTTGAATGCTCTCTGAGATGCAGGCATAGTTCTCAAACTTTAAGTTTTTAATAGTGCTATTAAAAATTAATGGTTTGAATTTGAGTTCCAACGTGTCATTTGAAGATCATGACATGTTGGAACAAGTAACTTTGGAGATCCATACATGTCTGCTTTTGCAGTTGAATGAAATCAACTCTAACAGGGAGCACAGTTTGTGGATGGAGGGAATTATTCTTATTTAATATTTCTGATGAAAAATCTCCACTTGCATTAGCAAACACTAATTCTGGAGTCCAAGTAATTCTAATCTGGAAAAGAAATATACTATAAGAGCTGCAGAACTTAATTTTTTAATTACCAAATTGTCATTCATATTGCTATTTGATATGTTGATTGCCATTGTTCTGTTTTACTTTGTTGAGCTGTCAGGAATCATAATTTGTTTGGTCATTCAGGTTTACAAAGTTTCAGATATGGAACTAGTAAGAGTGCTTCCTAGTGCGGAGGATGAGGTCAATGTTGCTTGCTTTCATCCTTTTGCTGGAGGCGGCCTGGTTTATGGGACCAAGGTTTATTTTTAACATTCTCAAAATATTTCCTCATGTCAATTCTGTAGTCATCTCTTTTCTATGGGTGAAGTGTTGTATTTTCAATTTGTTCTTGAATTCCAAAACTAATTCTCCTGTAAAATGTAGGAAGGGAAGCTTAGGGTCTTCCAGTTTGGTGCTCATGAGGGACATTGCACCAGCAGACCAAATTACTTTCCAGAGGAAAAACCGGCTATTGTAGCATAGTAAGAAGGTGCCATTTAATCTTTCTTTAAGTTTATTTATTCTTTTCATTATAAAAGATGTTGACAAGATATGCTTATATTTTATTGCATTTGCATGTTTCCTCCAAATTTTTTCCTCTTGATAAATGACATTATCTTACATGTTATTTTTAGATTTCCCATGGAAATAACTCTGGTGCTTTGTTTTGTTATTGGTTTGAGTTTCTTCTACCAATGTGAGTTTATCAGTTATTTTGATGATAAGAGTGTTATTTGCATTCTTATTGTTTGTGGTATGAGTGCGAGTGTGTGTGGATATACCATATATGCAGACATTGCCATTGCCATCTCAAAGGCATATATATGCCTAGGGCCCTAGATTTTCAAGGACCTATTTATTTTTAATATTGATATTTATAAATTTATTGGTCGGATATAATTCATTTTTATATTGATGCATATATGTTAGATGTATTTAATAATTTATTATATCAAATCTTGAATTAAAAAATATAATTAAAAATATAATATTTGAGTAGAAAAAATATAAAAATATTTAGGAAATTTGATATTTAGAAATACATATAAATCATTTCAAGTTTTATTATTATATTATAAATTTTGTTGAATTAAATTTTATAAAATAACAAAAATTTTAGGTTGAGGAAAAATTTGGCACAAATTTAAGAAATATAGAAAAGAAAATTAAAATCAATTTAATTCTATCATATGATACATTCAAATTTTTTATTTCGAACAATTTTAACCATTATTTCGGTTTGTATAGATGGCATAAAATGATTAATCTAAATCTTTTTTCTTCATCCTTATAAAAATACAAATTCAAAGTATCATTTTATTTATTGTGTAATTTAGAGGCGCATGATGCATGATAAGATGGTGTAAGCAAAAAAAAAACATATTGAAAGCTCATAACCATGCAAAGAGGCCTTAAATTTGTGTTGTTTTGCTGTTGAAGTCAGTTGAAAGTAGGATTATTGGGAAATGAATGGAAAGGAAAATGAAGTAATAATTTTTTGGTTTGCCAATATGTTGTCTTAGGAATCAATCCACAATGTTAGATGAAGTGAACACATTCACAATTTACTGTTATTTATATAATTTACTTTTTTCATGGGCACAAACAAGTTCCTTTGTGTTTTTTCTTAATTATTAGTTTTAGGCTCAAAACAAAATCTTGAATGCTGGAAGGCAGTGATCTGTCTTCATTTGAGCTAATTCCGCTGGATGATATATGCTCTTAACTTCGTTCTGCTCATTATTTGGAAAAAAGTGTAGGATATTGGTGGGTTGCATTTTCGGATCTCCATCGGTTCGGAAAGATGTATTCATAGAAATGGTCACACACCTTGCCATCCCAAGTATCTTCTTAAGTACTTGGTTTCATTCAAGGTAATTTAAGTTACATGTTAGCTAGAACGCGTTCAGTTTTAGTGGCCATGCACCAAGGAACAACTGTCACACCTGATATGGAGAAGATCAACTAGTTGCTTACAGTGCACTTTTTGTTTTCCTGTATCAAATTTGTGTGAAAATGTAGATTATTATGTATTTGTAGTTGTAACTTGTAACAGAAATTTGTTTCTTTTTTAAAAAATTATTTTTATATCTAATTGACATTTTTTTTTCTCCCTTTTCAATCATAATATTGCCACAATTGCATAAATGTAATCTATGAATTTGTTGTTAATGTTTCAACTGTCTGCAACAGCATCAATCTTGGTTTCATAAGCCTCATTTCATCATTGTTCTCTCTCTCTAAATAAATTACAAAAATGATAGACAATTATGTAAGCACGGCCATTACCCCGGACGTCAAATCCAGCTAAACAAAGTGAAATACATGGGACCCCATAAAATTTTCACCCAGACAAGCGATTTACTGTTGCTCCATCCTTAACCAAAACCAGAAACCCTAATGCTTTTATGTGTGTGTATATATAGAATAATGATATCATTATTTTAGAATTTATATATATATATATATTTAAAAATTGGATATTCAAATTCGGTATTACTGTAGAACAAAGAGGGCCGTTTGGCAAATGAGCATGTAGGAATTACTTATTGCATAAGAAGTGAATCATGATAAATAACCAAATTGGTGTTTCTTCCATAATCACCGAAAACAAAATCACTAAAAATCACTTGTGTATATATAGAATTTTTTTATTATTATTTGGAAGCACTGTTTAAAATGCTTTAACTTCTTGGTAGAGCTTTGGAGCTTTAGATATCAACTCTCAAACGCACCCACAATTATTTTTGCTAGTGATTCTGAAAAAAAGTTTTATCTTTTGACATATTCTGAAAAAAGTTAAAAACAATGTTTTTTTTTTTGCCACTGGTAATCCATGAATAAAACCCTAATGCTTAAAAAAAAACATGGACATGGGATATTAAATCAACCTTCCATTCATCCCAATATAAATAAGTTCCATTTAATTAGATCTAAATATGAACGTTTCTTTTACCAAAATATATATATATATATGAACGGTTCACATTGGTTCACCAATTTCGAGAAATTTTATTTTATTTTACCCTTTTTTCTCCTCTAGTCCTGGAACAGTGGGAATAAAAAACTAGTGACCCATATTTTTCTCCAGGGCACTAGCAAACAATTTAAGTGGGAATGCTTGCTGCTACTGTCTTTTACAGTTAAACGGTGTCAACAAAAGGAAAGAGGTGTCCAGATTATTGCCTAAAGTGAAGGTAATTCTTTTCCTTCAATTATTCAAAAAAAAAAAATTGATGTTGACCGGTCAAAGGATCATTAAAATCTTATTTAAAGACGCAAAGAAGATTAGTTTGAATGGGACATGCATTGACTAATTGTTTCCTTTCTTTGACTACCACTAAAAAGAAATCACTTCCTTCTACAGGAAGGGAAAAAAAAATCCTAAAAAATAACCCAAAATTGTGAATGCACCTTTAAAGAATATCTTAATGAAAGAGAACCTCTATCCCCAAAACAAATATTTTTAAAAAGAAAACAACAACAACAACAATCGGTACTACGAAGAAGATGAAGATGATTCGAATTTGTAATATTTATCTACAGCTACAGAAACATCCCAAGTGCAACTGAGTCCTTTTGGGATAATAACAAGGTCTCCGGCTCCGAACTCCACAAACTCCGATGAGCCTTTTGTGTGTGCCTTTACCTTCCCTTTCAGTAGATAACATGTCTCTTCCGCGTCAAACTTCAGCTGGTATTTCCCCGGCGAGCAACCCCATCTTTTTTGTTTTTCAAAACAATAAAAACACACAGAAACAGTCATTTTATGCACACACACACGCAGATAGATTGATAGAGAAAGAACAGAGATTCAGAAAGCTTACTTGGGCCAGCACTTGATGTTCAACTCGGATAAACGGGCTTCAGAAGGGTTTCTTTCAACGACAATTCTAAGGTTTGTTGAACTATTTAACTTTGAATCTGCAGTGGCCATTGATGAACTAAAAAGGGTTCGTGATATAAATTTATAATTCGAAAAGGAAAACGAAGAAGATGATTAGGACAGTGTTTTGGGGTTGTACGACAAGGAGTTTTAGAGAAATGAAAACAAAAACAGAGGAATCTTTTTCCTTTTCACATATGGAAGAAGAAGGATAAGAGAGATCTTTTTGATCTATAATATATATAAGGCAAGGGGGGTTTCGATAGGCAGTGGCATAGTATTCCCTCATTATTAACCACTGACTTATCACATCGTGCCACGTCATAATCGCATATAATAATTTCTGGTAATTAATTTACCGTGTCTTTCTATTAAAAATCAATAACATTGCAGAAAAAAAAAAAAAAAAACACAGCATTTTTGTTTATTGTTTCATCGCAGCTTTTTTAAAAATTTGAAATTATGTTTAATAAATTTAAAATATTAGTAAATTTTAATCGAAAAAAGATTGACACGTGTCTCGAACATTATGCTTTCAATGTATAAAACTGAGCAAATTTTACTCACAATAACGTTTCGCGGTAATTTCTGTTCGTTTTTATTTGGCTTTAAACAAAATTAAAATAAAAACAGTGCCTGCCCTTTTTCTGAAATTTTACGAAGGGATTAGACTTCCAAAAAGGCCAGTCTGGGCAGACCATCCTCTCACGGTCAAAGGGTTGACCGGATAATCCAGCTATAAAGACACGTGGGAAATTCGATTGGGTGATGGGTAAGAGTTCGCCTAAAGGAATCATATCTTGGAGATACGGACATGGCATTGTCAGGGATGTTTGTCTGGTTCCATTCTATGATGAGATTTTCTCATTTTTGGTTCATTGAGGGAATTTCGCACGTGCGCTTCCACGTGAAAAAAAAAGATTGGATGACAATTGCAAATTAGGTGTAATTTGATTTTGTTTTTTTCTATTTTCTATTTTTGGCTATTATAAACAGTATTTGATTTGGTTGATGTATATTTTTTGAAATTGTTTATCTTAAAACCTATGGTGTTTTTTTTTTTTTGGTGAATAATCTTAAAACCCATGTGGTAGGTTAGATTGCTTGACTTTATGATATGCATAAACATGCTGCTTTTACTTGTCTGAGTCCCCGGCGTGATTTTTTGTTGTTTTTATGGCCAACAAATTCTACTAATTATGTTTTAGATTGGAGGTTAATTCGTTAGACATCGAAAAACAATAACTTTAACATTGTATTGTCCCTAAAACAGACACCATAATTACAGTTGGATGGTAATATGTACCCTTTTATGATAACAAGATCATTACATGCACACAACTTTAACTTAAAAATAGTTCGTGCAAAAATAAAGTAAGATGTTTAATTAGTCAAACTTATCAACCAATTTCCATTGTTGTTATTTTTTTTATTTTTTTAAAGAAAAATGTCATAGAACAAACTTGAACAGTGGTGAGACTTTATTGGTAGTAATTAAACATAGTTCTTATGTAAAATACTAATACTAAATATTATTCTTATGTAGTAATTAAACATAATTCTTATCGATGCAAATTGTGATGTATGGTAAATTATAAAAAAAAAATATAGTACTTTGATACTGGCTTTGATTTGACAAAAAAAAAGTTAAACATAATTCTTATGTAAAATACTAATATCCAAAAAAAAATCTCAGGATGTTTTTATACTAAATCATGAAATTAACATGTTGAGAATTTATTTATTTTTAAATATAATTTGAAATTAATTAATTCCTTGTCTATGTAGTCCAATGGCGGCAATAATATGCATATGATTCATATGTTATATTTTCATATTATTTTATTTGTGCATAAGATTATGATAATGTTATTAATATATATATATTGGGGTGATGCATGCATGCATGTAAAATGTATTTTAGTCATTTACTAATTTGTGGCATGAGAATGGTTCATGCATTGCCAAAGCTTTGGTAAAGGAGATGAACTTAGAAAAACCAAAAAAGTCTTATTATTTTTCAATTTTATCGTTTACTCTGCTTCTTAAAATTATCCAGCTCTATTCGAAATTAATAATCCCATGAGTTTTCATATTGATATTGCTTTAATTATCATATAAAAACCTTAACTAACTCGTACGTGTAGAAGGATTTAAAGTCAAGGGCTTTATTTTAAGAGTTCATTGAGAAAATATATATGCAACAAATTATAAGGATGTTGAATAAAGTATCTTCTTCTTTTTCTTTTTCTTTTCTTTTTTTCTGGGTCACAAAAATTGTATGATATTTTTTTTTTAACACCATAAAATATAATTATGAAGACGACGAAAAATAATCGAAATTATCGTTGTCAAAAATCACGGGTTTATGATAGCAACGCTCTATATCGTAGCAATTTGTAGAGGACGACCCATTCCAGAACAACCCACAGCATAAGGATCCATATTAAACAAATCGTAGCCCAACGTTGGCCCATCTTATGTCTGGACACTTGAAAATCCACAACACAGGTTTTGTGAAAATCTTTTGTGGTAAATAAAAAAGAAAAAGCTTCTTCATATTATCTAAAATAGGATCATAGACAAATATGGAACTTTTCAAAGTAATAATAATAACCGAGCTTATTAAAACTTAAACCAAAACTTATAGACTCACAAGTGTGATAATTAATTGCTTCTTTCCATTAAATTTAACATCATTAGTGGTCTAAACTACCATCATTGGGGGGAGTTTGATGAAAATCTTGTGTCGAGCAAGGACGACAACTTAACTTAGTTTTCAAAGATGAATGTTAGGGTGGCATTAACCGATTTGAATCGGCATTTATATTAAGTTTTTTAATATTTTATTATAATTAATTATATTTTTTGTTTTAAAAATATTTAGTTTTATCATTAAAAAAATTATTTAATTTATCCTATTCATAATATTAAATTTAAATTATTTAAAATAATAAAATATTTAAAAAAATTATAAAATATCGTTTTACAAACCATATTAAATTTTTTTTTTTTCCAATAGTTGAGTTCATTTTGTAAAACAAGTGACCAAGGATCGAAGCCACATCCACTCTTAATGGATTTAATGTTGCAACGGGAAAAGGGATTATACAAATGGCACTTAAGTGGCATCCAAACCTAACAAATAGCATAGGCAAAATGTAAGATCCATTAATCATTTCATGATCTGCCTAGAAAGGCAAATAGAAATTAGAAGTATCACAAAATAATATTTAGATGGTTAATTTCATTGCCTTTAACATAGATTGGATAATCTACACTGTTAGTCTTTTATGTTTAAAATCTTTGGTTGGTTTAACTTTTTTTTTTTTCTTGACAGTGTAATCATTTAAGTGTGAAAAAATTAAAGCTATTAGTTTTTTTGGTTTTTTCATACGTCAGCTGTTAATTTTGCATGAATATTTTTGTATTTCAAAGTCATATTCATTATCTTTCTTTGCACACCTTTTCTGTCCATTACATAATCACAGCACCAGTTTTTCGAAATCGAACAATCTTTGCAATGGATGTGAAAGAGTTTGCATAGTAAAAGCATAGAGGAAAAAATAATGAAGATGACTTGTAAAAGTAAAACATAATCATAATTATGGAACTAAACTGCTAATAAATAAATAGAAAATTTAGTCAGCCAAAAATATACATAAAAGACTATCAGGCAAATTACCTTAACAGATTTGATGGTGCTTGTTCGTCTATGGAAGATACGGTTGGTGTAGAAGTTTTTATCGGCAATAATAAGGACAACTCATGGGAGCATTAGCTAAACCTGTCTCGCATCTGTTATATTTATTTGCTACGGACTTAATATATTTATTTGCTATTTGCTATGGAGTTAACATCGATTAATGTGTTGAATTTATGATCTTGGTCCTACTTGAGATATTATTTTTTATGATAATTCTCTCTATATTTCAATTTAAATTAATTTTGATTATAAGATAATTTATTATCTGATATAATTAAATTATTGATAAGATAAAATTTAAATAACAGTGATTAAGTCTGTTAAGATTTTATTTTGAATTTGAAATTGAGAATATTAGTTGGTTTAGGTTTCTATTATTTGTACGTACAAATATTAGAAAGAATTCAGAGAACAAACGAATTCAATTTTAATTCAGAGAGAATACGTAAAAAATATCGAGTGAAAATATTAGAGAAAATATTCATTCTCTAATATTTTGGTTTATTCCCCGAGATACAATAAAGTCCACGCTCTGCTGTACTACCTGAGATTAGTCCTGGAAGATCTAGCAGATCTGGTGGTAGATCCCAGTAGCAGTAGTAGATCCTGTGGTAGATCCGGTAGCAGATCTGGTGATAGCCTGTAGATCCAGGTGCAGATCATAGATCCGGTAGAATCATTATACCACGCATCAAATACAGAAAGTCTGCGAGGTATTTTGTTTTATTTTTCATATGATTCAGTCATATATTTTCTTGTGGGTTATTGATTTACGCTTCCGCAAAATATATTTTTCTTACAATTGGTATTAGAGCTTCTCCCATAAGTTTATATGTTGAATCTAGATTATGAAGCATGTTATGATGTATGTTTAGATATATGACACCTAGGATCTATATTTGTTGGTTCATGTATGTTATAATATTGTTTATAATTTTTATTCATAATTGATATTATATTGATGAATGGTTGTAGCTTTAATCCATGGTTAGATGTTTGGTTGTATTTTTTTATTGGGTTTGTAACAGGGAGGCTGATCAAATATCAGGTTTCCTTCCTGAATTTTATTTTATTAATTTTTATTTACGTTTTATTTTATATTATGTAAATTTGTAAAAATACAAACTTGTAATACTGCGCGACCTTCGCTGTTTGGACAACTGACGGAAAATCAGAAGGATTTTAGGTCAGAGAACACCATGAACAGAAAGTAGACACAGAGGCAACGACACCGGATGGTAACAGGTCGCCGGAAACCACCGTACGCGCTTACACGAGCTACGAGAAGTGTCTGAGAGTGGAAATCACTCTCCTGTCTTCTTAGGGCGCGTTAACCGTTGGATCGCCCTGAAATTTTGGTATTTGCTTTCTCTGTGGATGATTGACCTGCCTGTAAAATTTCACTGCGATCGAACATTTCTACGGAGGTTGGTGACGTTTTTTACGGCGGAAGTTAGTGTTAGACTGGTTTGAATTTTTGTCTTTTGGGCTTAAACCTTAGATGATCAGTTTTTCAGCTTGGCCCACAGTCTTTGGACTTGCAAGACCATTAAAGAGAAAGAAAGGACCAGATTGATGGATTGGGCCAGATTTTGTTTTTCTCTTTTGGGCTTGTAATATTTTTTTTTTCTAGGTACCATGGATTAAAGTTTATTATTTATTTATTTATTTATTTTATGAATGGTTTAATTATATGCTATTAATATTTTATATGATGACATGTCATATAGACTATGTGGTGCCATATTAATTTGCATCAATTACATGTGCATAATAATTATTATGATTTTGTATCTAGATTAATAATTATTATTGTTATTTTCAAATAAAATTTGGAAAATCAAAATCCCAATATGTTTTAAAAAATATTGAATGGATGAAGGTTTTTATAAATAAATAAAAAAACCTAAGGACTCCATTGTGGGTCCAATAATAAAATGATCATGTGATGCCCCAACGGATAAACGTGGTCGGATTTTATTGGATTGAACCTTAATAATTTTCAAAATTTTAATAAAGTTGTTCGGCCCAACGTCGACAATTCTTGGATATTAAAAGATAATTTTAAAAATTAAACAATGGTTTTAACATTCAAACTTGGTCAAATTATTACCCTCCCAACGAGGCTATGTTAATTTTATCAAGGGTCCAAAATTATTTAAAAACAATGGTTGATAGTTTAAATTAGACAGAATCAATTTGATTGGAATTTAAAAGTGTTGTCTGGGAAGGTTCTGTCTAAGGAGATTGGGATTTAAGTACATCCGTTTGTGACACCCCAATCTTTCCTGGGAACTGACCTAGTAGGACATTTTTTCTATTTCATGTTCAAATTTAGTTTATTGTAAATGTTTTGCCCAACGTAAGCGTTTATAATGGAAACTAAATTATTGTTTTTTCAATAAACATAAATTTTTTTTTTGGGATTAATTAAAAATATGTTTATTGAGTTTTACTTTCTTTTAATATAAGTGTGCAATTTTTTTCAGAAAAATTGCAACTTTTAACCCTCTAGCTGTGATTTTGAGCCAAAAACCTATGGATGAAAATAATTACAGCGATTGAAAAACTAATTTGTTCATTGTGCTGGAATATGAAAAAGTCAAATATGTAATTTCCACCCCTAAACCTACCGTACCCGCAACAGATGCAGAGGCTCAAGTGAAGAAGGATTATACCAACTGGCAAGAGGCGGATAATGCAGTTTGCTGCTATATCCAGGCCAATATTGCTAAACACTTGCTGCCTCATATCAGAAATTTTGAGAGTTGAGCAGCAATGCTTTAGGCTCTTGATGGAATGTTTGCTGAATCAAACTCTGCTTTGAGGCAATCTGCTTTGGGGGCTCTAACGAGCACACGGATGACTAGAGAAAATATGCGGGATCATTGTTTGAAAATGATGGCAAACCTTAGTCAGGTCGAGGTTATGAGGATCAAGTTGGATCAAAGGTCCCAAATCGATTTGATCCTAAATTTTTTGCCTGAGCGCTTCAGTCAGTTCAAAATGAACTACAACATGAACAAGCTGAATTTGACTCTTGTAGGGCTGATGCATGAGCTTCAGAATGCTTAAGAGTCTCTTTCAAGATTTGGCAGTGTTCATTTTACTCAGGGTTCTGTTAAGACCAAGGGAAAACCTCAAGTCGGTAACAAGAACAATAGTAAGAAGAAAAAAATGCAGTGGTACAAGTTATCAAGACTGCTGAAACAAAGAAGCCTAAAGGCAAATGCTTCAAATGTGGAGAAAAAGGCCACTGGAAGCAGAATTGCCCTAAGCTAAAGCCAGGTATGGGTGTTTTGAATTATATTGAAAATTGTTTAGTGGAGAATCATAATGATAAATGGATCATTGATTCAGGAGCCACTAATCATGTCTGTTACTCTTTGCAGTGGTTCAGACAAACTAGCTTGGTGGGAGAAGGACAAAGAAGTTTGAGGCTTGGGAACGGAGAATATGTCTCTGTTAAAGCAATAGGACAAGTTGATTTATTTTTTAATAATAGGACTTTAATTTTATATGACTGTTTATTCGTTCCAGACTTTAAGAGGAATTTGGTTTCTGTTAGTTGTTTCTTTGAACAATGTTTAACAATACAGTTTAATTCCTCAGTTTTAATAAGAAGTTCGACTTCAATTATTTGTTCTAGTGAATTATGGAATGGTCTTTATTTTTTAAGTCCTTCGTCCTATGATGTTAATAATTTTGAAACTGTTGATGATGGCTACTGGCGAAAATGTTGCCAAGAAAAGGAAAGTTTCAAATGAAACATACCTTTGGCATTTACGATTAGGTCATATTAATCCTAACAGGATACACGGTTTGGTTAAAAGTGATATTTTAAAATCTCTAGTCTTTGAACCTATACCAATATGTGAATATTGTTTAGAAGGAAAAATGACCAAAAGGCCCTTTAAGGCCAAGGGATATCGTGCAACCAAACCACTGGAATTGGTGCATACTGATATGCGGACCAATAAATGTTCAAGCCAGAGGAGGGTATGAGTATTTTGTAACTTTTATAGACGATTACTCAAGATATGGATATGTTTACCTAATGCGCCAAAAGTATGAAACTTTCTCAAAATTTCAAGAGTATAAGTCTTAGGCAGAAAAGCAATTAGGATTCCATATCAAAGAACTTCGGTCTGACCGAGGTGGTGAATACCTTTCTGGAGAGTTCAAGTTTTACTTGACTCAAAATGGGATAGTTTTTCAACTATCAGCCCCTGGAACACCCCAACAAAATGGAGTTGCAGAAAGAAGAAATAGAACTCTTCAAGATATGACTAGATCTATGCTTAGTTACTCATCCCTACCTATTTCATTTTGGGGATATGCCTTAGAAACAACAGTGTATCTTCTAAACTTAGTTCCTTCTAAATCTGTTTCTAAGACACCAATAGAATTATGGAAAGGGCGTAAGCCCAGTTTAAACCATATTCGGATTTAGGGTGCTCCTGCACATGTCTTAATAAAGGAACCGAATAAGTTGGAATCTCGTACAAAAGTATATTTGTTTGTAGGTTACCCTAAAGGAACAAGAGGTGGACTTTTTTATAGTTCCTCATATAAGAAAGTTTTTGTAAGTACACATGCAACTTTTTTAGAGGAAGACTATATAAATAGTTTCAAACCCAAGAGTAAAATAGTTCTTGAGGAGCTTGCCTCAGCTCAAGAACAAGCTGAATTACAGCAATTTTTTCATGTTGCTCCACTGATGCCTATGTATGTTCAAAGAGGGAAAAATGTACCCGAAGGTGAACAAACACAAGTAGAACCAGTGGAACAACAAGAACAGGTACATGTGGAACCTCCACCGGTACAACTTCTACCACAAAATATAGTCTAGGATCCTCCTGTAATTGCACAACCACCACCAGTGCAACTTCGTCATAGTGAGAGAGTAAGACACAAGCCAGCAAGATATATCTTGCTGGACGAATCTTACCAAGTCATCACTGATAGCGACGATGATCCTGTTAATTATAATGAGGCACTGGAAGATGTGGATGCACAATAGTGGCAGGAAGCCATGGACCGTGAGATGGAATCTATGTATTCCAACTCTGTCTGGTCTTTTGTAGAAGCACCCGAAAGGATAAAACCTATAGGGTGCAAGTGGATCTACAAAAGAAAAAGAAGATTAGATGGGAAGGTAGAAACCTTCAAAGCTAGATTGGTGGCGAAAGGCTATACCCAAAAAGAGGGGATAGATTACGAAGAAACTTTTTCGCCAGTAGCCATGCTTAAATCTATCCGGATTCTTTTAGCCGTAGCAGCAAAACTCAATTATGAGATTTGGCAAATGGATGTAAAAATGGCCTTTTTAAATGGCAGTTTACAAGAGGACATCAATATGCGGCAACCATAAGGGTTTATAGCTAAAGGCCAAGAACACATGGTATGCAAGTTGCAAAGGTCAATTTATGGACTTAAGCAAGCATCCAGGTCATGGAACATTAGGTTTGATCAAGTCATTACTTCAATTGGTTTTGAGAAAAGTCCTGATGAACCTTGTGTTTATAAAAGGATCCAAGGTAAAAAAGTAGTTTTCCTAGTCCTTTACGTTGATGACATTTTATTGATTGGAAATGATAAAAATGTGTTGTCAGGTGTAAAGGAATGACTACACAAACAGTTCGATATGAAAGATTTGGGAAAAGCCAACTATATTCTTGGAATCAAACTTCTAAGAGACCGGAAGAATAAGATGTTAGCACTATCTCAATCATCATATATTGATACAATATGTGCTAAGTTTAACATAAATAAATCCAAGAGGGGGATATTTACCCTTCAGACATGGAATCCATATTTCTAAGGAACAATCACCAAAAACTCATGAAGAGAAAGATATCATGAGTAATAAACCTTATTGATGCGGAACCCCAAGCTTAAAGAAACTGTAATCCCAACACACAAGATGATATGGAACAAACCCTAGGTAAAAACCCGNTGTCAATCATAAAAATGTCGTAGTTCAAATGAAATAAATATTTATAATTATATATCCCACAACAACGAAGCAAAAGAGCAATTGCTTCTCAAAATTAACGAAGCAAAAGAGCAATTATTCCGTTTAGTTTTTTGGTAGAAAAATTAACGGTCTAAATTTTTTGTAAATTTAAAATGCAAAATGCTAAAAATAAAATAAAATTGCAATATGCAAAATTTGATAAATAAATTAATAATGTTCATCGGTTCGAAACCGATCTATTTTAAAAATAACTAATCTAATTAAATTAGTAATTGATTTTGTTTTTGTTAATCAAATCTGATCCAATCTATATATATATATATATATATATATATATATAGTTTAATACAATCGAATTTATATTTAATCAGATTGGCTTGGGCTTTCATTTAATTTTTTAAACTTTTAAAATTTAATTTTTAAGCTAATCTTTGACATTTAGACTATCTTTTGTGCCAAAAATTTGTGGGCTTAAACTTTGTTTAAAAATATTATATTTTTTTTCAAAACCTAACATATAAATGATTAAAAAAAAATTACGCTTATTTAAAAAATGATTCGGAAGATAAAAAATTAGAGAATAAAGATAATGCTTTAACTTTTATCTAAAAAATAATTGATTGTATGTAGGTTAATAGTAAAATAGTAAATTAACTAATAAAAATAAATTATATAATAATAAAAAATTTTAAAAAAATTTAATCAGTTCGGTTTGGATCCATTATATTGATTTTTTATTATAGCAACTGAATCGAATCAATCAAATTATCAATTTTGAATTTTTAAAACTGATCTAATTTAATAATATTAAAATAACTAATTTAAATAAATTAAATTTAATTAGATCGGTTGGTTAATTTTTTTACACAACTCTAACTCATAGTTAACGACGCCAATACATAATATTTAGTAAACTATCTGTCTAAAACCATGCTTGTTAATTTAGTGCCTTTTTCTATTTATTAAAGATTAAATTCCTATATTTTTTAATTAGAAAGTAATTAGATACATGGAAGGAGGATAATTATCCTCAACATATTTAATATGATATTGTTACCAAAAATTAAAGGACAAATGTCACCTCAGTATTGCTCTGGCTCGTGACTCATAGTCTCATATATAGGACATAAAAATAATATGTATGATAACTATTAAATATCTTTACGACATGGAAATTAAAGGTGTACAACATTATTACAGAAAAAAATTATCAACGATGATTTTATTTTTATATAGACATTGGTTATAAAAGAAGGCCGACGTTGATACAATAAAAAGACGGTAATTAACTTTAGAGGGTAATAAATACTGTGGTGCATCGTATAAAGAAAACATCAACGATTGTTTTAGTTATAACTGTTGTCTATAGTCACATCAAAAGACGTCGGTTACTTTATAAAACGTCGTTGATAAAACTTTAAAGACATGTAACAGCAACATGGACGCCACGTGTCTATTGAAGAGTATTGACGACGGTTCCTGAAGGAATGTCATCTACGATGTAACTATGGACGACGGTTCATAAGAAACCATCGTCTATACTTTTCCCTTTTTTGACGCCAGTTTTTGTTTTTAACTGACGTCTTTTTGTGTACATTTGTCCACGTGGTGCTCTTACGTTTAGTGTCTGAAACACGGGTTTTAACGTTGCAAAAATAGTCGTTGCAAAAAATATAGCTGCTGTAATTGTTTTTTGCTTATATATTTTCAATTTCGTTCTCAATCAAATTCGCTTGTTAATAAGAAATTCATTTCTCCCATAATTTTCATTCAATTTTTAGCGGTGATAAAAAATATTCAAATAGCATTTATTCAAGATTTAAGTCATCAATTTGTTGAAGCTTGAAGTTGATTGTTGTAAAAAAGCTCACTATTGAGGTAAATAATTTTATGCAATTAATCACATTAAATATTTTATGTTATTACATTATCATTTAAATTAAATTAGTTGTATAATTTTATTTTCATGAATTAATTATTTTATAATTATTAGGTTATGAACATTTAAATTCTGCAATGATATATATATATGTTTTCCATTTATTAAATTTGTTAGTTTGTTTAANATATAGATATTGTTAAGACATAGTATTGTTATTTATTATATATTTTATGTTGTTGTAGTTAATTTTAGAATATAGTAAAATATTAATATTATCGTTGTCTNGTTGTCTCTATATTTATTGTTCTCTATTTATTTTCTATTATTGATTTGTTAATTATTAAATGTTGGTTAAATTGTTAGTAATATATTATATATTGCTATATTTTAAATCATTCTTGTTTAAATTAGTTTTAATTAGTTGTTATTCAAATAGATAAAATTGACAAATAATGGATAACGATGGATAGGAGAACTGATGCATTTCAAAAGGGTTTTGAAATGTTTTAAGAATTTACTAAGAAAAATGCAAATAGAGATGGTAAAATTTGATGTCCTTGTATGGAATGTGAGAATTTATTTTCTAGCACTATTGAAGAAGTGAGAGGGTATGTATACTTTAAAGAGGTTTGATACGAATTATCGTAAGTGGATTTTACATGGAGAAGAATTGGAAGGATATAGTGGAGATTGTTCTAAAGTTAGTGGAATTAGCAAAAGCAATAACACTGAATGTCATTTTACCCACATAAATACGGATGATGAAAATATAGTGGGTAATAATATTGACATGGTAAATGATGTCTGTGACAAGTTCATGGATAATTCCGATGAATTTAAGAGGTTGTTGGAGGATGCCAAAACTCTTTTGTATCCAGGTTGTACGAACTTTACCAAACTATCTAGTTTGGTAAAGTTGTACAATCTAAAATCGAAATATGGTCTTTCGGACACAAGTTTTTCCGAATTATTAAAGTTGTTGTGGGAAATGCTACCGAGCGATAACGTTTTGCCAGATTCTATTTACAACATGAAAAAGACTCTAACAGCATTGGGTATGGATTATGAGAAGATACATTGTTGTCTCAACAACTGCATTCTTTATCAAAAAGAATATGAAGCGCAAGAAAGTTGTCATAAATGCAGAGCATCGAGGTGGAAAGAAACTGACGATGGAACTAAACGTGTAAATGTCCCTCATAAAGTCATATGGTATTTTCCACCCATTCCACGGTTCAAGAGGATGTTTCAACTTTCAAAGCGTTGACACAGCTAAAAATCTGACGTGACATGCAAATGAACAAAAGGTCGCAGTTGGGAAGTCAAGTCATCCCGCCGATTTACCGTCTTGGAAGCTAGTTGATTACATGTGGCCTAATTTTGGTAATGAATATCAAAACTTAATGCTTGGATTGCAACTGATGGCATTAACTCGCATAAGCATATGAGTTCTCAATACAGTTGTTGGCATGTGCTTACAGTTACATATAATCTTCCACCATGGTTATGTATGAAGCAAAAGTTTATAATGTTAACAGTGTTGATATCTAGACTGAAGTAGCCTGGCAACAATATAGATGTTTATCTGCAGCCATTGATTGATGATCTTAAGTTGTTGTGGGATGAGAGGGTGCGAACTTGAGATGCATGTAAACGAGAATTTTTCACTTTGCGAGTAATATTATTGTGGACTATAAATGATTTCCCAACATATAGTAATTTGTTTGGTCATACCACTAAATGATATTTTGCTTGTCCTATTTGCAGTGAGAACACGTGTACTCAAAGTTTAAAAAATTCTAGAAAAATGAGTTATTGCGGACATAGGAGGTTTCTTCTAAATGATCATGATTTTCGAAAGCAAAAGAAGTCTTTCAATGGATTTCAGGAGTTTCGTCCAACTCCTTTACCTGTGACAAAGGAATATATACTTCGAAAACTTGACTCTAAATCATTTGATAGTGGTAATAAGAGAAAAAAGTCTACTGTTGATCGAGATTGCTGGAAGAAGAAGTTTATATTTTTTGAGCTTGACTATTGGAAGTCATTATATGTGAGGCATAACTTAGATGTCATGCATATTGAAAAAAATGTATGTGAGAGCATTGTTGGCACATTGCTTAACATTCCTGAAAAAACTAAAGATGAATTTAATTCTCGACTTGACGAAATGGGTATAAGAAGTGATTTGACTCCTATTGTTGAAGAGAGAATGATATATCTACCACCTGCATGTTACACATTATCCAAGGAAGAGAAGAAAATATTTTGCAAGTGTTTGGAAAATTTAAAGGTTCCGATGGCTACTCTTCAAATTTTCAGAATATTGTGTCAATGAATAATTTGAAGTTGAAAGGCATGAAATCTCACGATTTACATACCTTGATGCAACAACTGATGCCTGTTGCACTACAATCAGTCCTCCCAACAAATGTCCGACATGTAATAATGAGATTTTGTTTTTTCTTCAACGCTATATGCAAAAAAGATATTGATATTTCAAATTTGGACATTATTCAGATAGATCTTGTTAAGACATTGTGTTTACTTGAAAAGTATTTTTCTCCGTCTTTCTTTGATATAATTGTTCATCTAATTGTTCATTTGGTTCGAGAAGTGCGATTGTGTGGGCCAGTTTTCTTTCGGTGGATGTATACATTTGAGAAATACATGAAAGTGTTGAAGGGATATGTTCGCAATCATTACTGCCCAGAAGGCTGCATTGCAGAAAACTTCATCGCTGAGAAAGCAATCAAATTTTGTAGTGAATATCAAAAAGGTGTGCATGCAATTGGGAACCCACCTGGCCGCCATGAAGTACAATGTGTAAAAGATGATACTAGTGATCTTTTTGAAGGGTGGTAATTTGTTGGGTATTACTCGTGATCTATTGGAGCAAATACATTTGTACATACTTTCAAATACACCCGCATTACAACCTTACTTCGAGTAAGTTTAATGCTATACGCTGTTGTCTACATAGTTGACCAGGACACAGGATAACTTTGTGGCCAACCCTAATATGAATTTCATGACTGATCAATATATAAACAACACCTGGGTTGCCAGTAATATTCTTGAGGAACCGCACCATCTCAGTACTCCTCCAGCACCAGTACAGCTCAGTACTCCCTCAACTCCAGTACATCCCATGACACTTGAGGAGGTAAAATTTTGTAAGATTGTTGTTTATTAAACATTTAATATATTGATTGTTATTTAATTAAAAATTTAATAAATTTATTTTTGCAGGGTCTACAGTGTAAGCTTTCTATATACACTAGAGATAATATAGTGGCTGCTGGATTGATGTACCCTACGACAGATCCAGACGTTGTTTTCCATGGGATACGATTAGGGGAGCTTAATGTGCGGGTCAATGTTTAGGAGACATGGGTCCCTGAAACAGCCCTACCTTTACCATTCTTTAACATTATATATTTTAAATATATATAGTATATTATATATTTTTAATATTGACGTTTATTCAGTGCTCATTACATGCTTGGTGTCGTGGACCCGTACCTAGTGTATATTTGGTTTTTTGATTCCGCCAACACCAAAGCTAATATTGATTTCAAGCGATTAACGAGCAAGTAAATTAATTTTAGTGATTAAATCATAATAATTTTTTTAATAAAATGATATATATATATATATATATAGAGAGCTTGGACATTATGCAATGAGCTGAAGAGGTAAAGGTCGAAGAATAAATTAATTAGTTGGCGAGGCGGAAATGTAAAATCTATGAATTATTTATTTCATTAATGTAAAAGTATTAGAAATTATGTAAATTAATATTTTAAATTATTTTTTTGTAGGCACCATTGCAACTGACAAGTTATGAGTGTGCATATTATATATGCATGATGATGAAGGATATAATAAACATCGATTTATCCGCACCACAGTCTCAGTTACATTCTACTATAAGTATAATTTTATCATCATTTTAAATTTATATATAATATTATGTTTACTAATGCATTAATATTATTTGTTTGATTTTTATGTACAATTTAAAAATTATGTTTGGGTACAAGATTTCGTAGATAAATTTAAAGAGGATTGGGCTGAATATTTTACTGAAGAAGTTTCAAATCCTACAAATTTGTTATCGACGTTTGATTAGTTCAGTTTAATTATTAATTATATATAAAAAAATTATAATTGTTAATGTTATTGTATAATTAGTATTGTATAATTTGTAATTTTATTTTAATTAGAATTGTTTATATTTTTGTATAATTTAATATAATCAATTTATTATTACTGTTTTTTATATTAGTTATTATTTTATTAATTGAAAATATATTATTTATTAAAATATTTATATTAAACAAATATATTTAAATATATAAAAGCTGAAATATATATATTTTTATATACATAAATATATAATATAGACGACGGGCTACAAATTTGTCACGTGGCTAGTTACATTATCGATGACGGTTTTTAGTAAAAATCGTCGTCTATGTATTTGCCATGTGGCTTCGGCGTTGTTTTCAACGACAGTGTGGATTAGTCATTCGTAGTAATGTTTTAGACATCAGTTTTGAACCGTCGTCAATGTTTTATGACTATCGACAACGCCTAATTAGACGATGATTTTGTGTCTGTCGAGTAAACACTTAAGACGTCGGTTTTTCACCGACATTTTTTACCTTTTTTTCTAGGAGTGCGAGTATCAATGTATTATATAGTAAGTGGCAAAAATATGTAAGATATAATGTCGATTTGGTAGTTTCTGCAAACATGCTAATTCATTAGTTGTAATATTTTGACATCAATATGTGTGTGTATATATATACATATGTATATGTATCCTCCTCTAAACAAAATATATGATAGATTGAGGATAAACAAATATATGCCAACATTGTACATGTTTTTTATTTTCCTCCGTTAACTTTTTAGTTAATTGAAATCTCTATTAAATATTAACTACTACTAACAAACATTGAAGACAAACAAATAACATACAATTAAGTTGAAACGAAAGAAAAAGAAAAAGGAAAAAAAACAAGAAGACAAAAACCATCTGATGCCGGTTGATAATGTATACATAGTTGGATTTCCTTTCTCACCTAATTTAATTATCTTCTTTTTAATGGAAAATCGGGTAAAATTTACTCAAAACAACAATTTAACAAAACCAAATCATTATACCCACGTTAATTTAATAATACCGAATCTGGTGGTGATAACATAGTTAATTTTTAGTTTTTATTTTTGTTTACTTAATTATGTGTAATTTATTTATCTCAAGTGTTAGTTAATAATAGTTACAGTTTGTTATGCATCTTATACAATTATAAACTAGAAAGAAAGAAAAAAAAAAACACAATTTAAAAGTGTTTTCAATTTAGTATTTTATATTTTTTAATTTTATATTTAATTTAAATGTATAACAATACTCTAACTACAACTATCTAACACTTATAAATACTTATATAAGTATGTATATAAAGAAAAATACTTATATATATATAAATTATACACAATTACTTAAAAAACAAAAACAAAAAGCAACCACTTTACCAAGCGGTACGGCAGTTTTTTTTTAAAGAAAATTTAATAATGCAGTTGTTCTACTCTCTAATTATTCAAAATATTGAGATCAATTTCTAAAAAAAAAATCTTGAGATCGATGACATCTGAACAATAATGACTTCTTCTTTATACTTGTTTATTATCTCCTTAAATAAAAAAAAAAAAAAATGAATGTTTTATTTTTTGTTGGGACATTACTCATTCACATTTTTAGTAGAAAAAAGGAATTGTTATTGTACCAAAATTGTTTAGGCAGCGAGGATAGCGAGTAAGCAGAATTGCATACGCAAACGTAATGACAAATATGACCTTAGAATAGCATAACTACACGGGGTAGACTGAGTCCTTTGGAAAATATGTGGTATGAGAGCGCCCATGAAATAGCTTTGACCACATTAGGAGGTGAGCCAATAATCATGGCTAATTTCAGAAAATAATAATCAAGGCGAATTTAGATGGACAAATCAACCAGTAGAAGAGCATATTCAAATAAATTCCATGTGACTTTCAGGTCAAAGAGTCAACGAGTATGAATTACGGGTAAAAGAAGAATGCCTAAACGACCAGTCATTGCACATGGAATGAAAGTTTACTTGGTCTTCATCTATGTTTCCCTCCTATTTTCAACCAAAGACTGCATTTTTATCGTTATTATATGCTCCGCGTAATTTGACTGTTAACGCCTTTCGATTTTCTGTAAATGCGTCATTATATATGCTTATGGTCTTGATATGGCCGTATACGCCCACGTTATGGTATAGCCTTTTAGCTATATTTAAATGTGGAAAATGAAGTATTTTTTATTTAACAATTTTTACTTTTATTTTTTGAATATTAAATTGACAGGATTTGAACTCTTTTAACTCTAGAATTTAGTAGGTTTATCACTAGGCTTAGGCTGTCTAGAATGTAAACTTACTAGAAGCAAGAGATAACAAATGTTTTATGGTCAAATTTTTTTTTTCTTTGGGTGAAAATGTTTTATGGTAAAATTGAACTTATCCTTTTTAAGTCTTTTAATATTGTCCTCATAAATTCCTTGCCAATGGAAATGGAACTCTACTTCTTGAGTTTGGTGCGTTTGCGTGAACGATTCCTTTTTTTGGAACAATAAACTCTGTTGTAAAGTTGTAGTTCACGGTCGCCAAGCAAAAAAATGAAAAAAAAATATATATTAATAATAATAATAATAATATTTGAATGAAAAAAATAGTACCGAAGAAACCAGTAGGTCCCCCATAAGGCCAAAGTGGTAAATTTTACAAATTAAAAGTTAAATCGTTCATGTACCAAACTTCCAATGACCAATCTATTGAAGATTGTTTTATCAAAAAAAAATCTATTGAAGATTGAGCATTGATGTTTGAAAATCTCGAAAACGTATTGGGTGGGCATCCAAAGGGGATAAAGGGTAGTAAGGTAATTTCGAAAAGCCCAAATTACGCAAGCTATGTCGTGGAATTAAACGACGGGCCGTATTGTGAGCTGAATGAAACCTAGCCCAGATACACCCCAACGAGACAGGCCAATAATAATCTTCCATTCCAGGTCCACTCAGTATTTATGTATCGTCGGTGAGCCTTAAGATAGTTTTGTCTTGCTCTGTATATTATTTTCTTTCCTAACTTTTTTTTTCTTCTTAATTTTATTTTCCAGGGAAAATAATTTGAAGACGTTTAAGTTTTCAAATTTTAATTTTATAAATATAGGGTGTATTGGTTTCAATAATATTGAATTTATTTATTAAATAGTATAACTGATAATGTATGAATTTTTTATGCATTTATCCATTTAAAATTTTATTTATCTGTATTCAAATTATATAAACTTTAATCAACAATACTTTAATATGTGTTATTTGATAGCAATATATAAATATGGTTTTATGTAATGGCCAAATTAAAAAATAATAATAATAATATGATTAGTCAAAGAAATGTTTAGTCACAAACAAAAAAAAAAGTTTCTGTAACAAAATATCAATTTCAAGACCGATACGTTTTAAATTTTAATTTTATCTAATACAGAGGTATTTTGCTTGTCAATAACATTCTATTTAAATTATATAAATAATATTATTAGAAATACCATTTAGGATTTGCATTTAATTATATTTATATTTTTAAAAAATTATTTATCAATGTCTAAATTATAATAATATATGACAAAAATTATAATAAACTTGATAATTTTAATTATATAAAATTCTAAACAATAACAGTTTAGTATATGTTATTTTATTTACGTGTTGAGTGCGTGTGAAATTATACGTTAATAAAAGAAGTGACAGAAAAGCGTCAAAAAGTGCAGATTCTCTCGGAGATAAGGTTTTGAGTAGCTGCCTACAACATCACCGGCACCACTTTCATCGCGTACCACATCCCCTCAATTACTCGCGAAAAGTATTTATTTACCATCTCTTTTTTCTTCACTTTCTCGGTTTTGTGCAACCTCACCGCTTCATTACGTACCACATTCCCAATTACTCGCAAAAAGTATTTATTGTCTCTTTTTTCTATAATTTCTAGGTGGATTTTTTTATTCTTACTATAGTTTCTAACTTTCTAGGTTTTGTTTGTTTTTATTTTATTTTATTAATTTCTTAGACAATAAAATTTTAGCATCAGACTTAAATGATTTGGTATTTGCACGCTTAATGGTAAAACTATTAAGAATACATTTTTAGTTTTTAAGCACAACTTTTTACCTGCAAAATAAATATTCTTTTTCACGCATTGTATTAGGAAAAAAAATATTGAATTGAATTGAATTGAAAAATTGAAATTATTGTCATCTAACTTATTCCGATAGAATTTATCAAAATGTTCGTTTGTCAATCATTAAGGGGTATATTTATAGCTAGTATTTAAAATTTGACCAAATAAATATATAGTCAGATGATATTGTTAAATATATTAATCGAAAACTAATATTATATAAGTGAACTAGCGACCTCAAAATGTTTGTTTATCAATTATTAAGGAGCATAGTTATAACTAAATGAATTATCAATGAATATACAGTCAATTGTTCTTGAAATATATATATATATATATATATATGTATATGTAATTATAAAGTTAAATTTTTATTAAGTCGATTTGATTGTTTAGCATTAAATTTTAACTAGATAAAAATGACAATAAAGCATGACAAAACTTGAAATAATCGGCCTTATTTGACATAAATTTTACTTTTTATTATGTTTTTATTTTTATTTTTTAAAAGTGTTTTTTTTTTTAAATTAATTTTCACTCATTTGATAAAAAAAAAATTTTAAAACTATAAACACTTTTAAAAAATTATTTAAACATTTTTAAAAATAATTTTTAAACTTTAAAATCTACTTTTTACTTTTTAAAAATTATATCCAATAAAGCCGTCTAGCACCGTGCTCTAAAACATACACCATTCCTGCTTTGTTTCTCTGTTCTTCTTGAAGCTGGGTGGACGGGGAATTCCGGACAAGGGAAACAGGGCAAGGCTAGTATTCCCCATTGCCCCATCTACAAAAAAGTTTAACAAATCTTTTTTTTTTAATTATTATTTTAATAACAAATATACATATTTAATATTTATATTTTATAAGTATAATACTACTTAATACGTTATATATGCATTGTAAAAATATATTCAATTCAAAAAAATATATAAAATATAAAATATGAATGTTTATATTTTGATAAAAAGATAAAATAGATATATAATAATATATATATGGCAGGGTTGGATTGATATCCCAATCTTCGTCACCACTCCATCCTGACCAGACTGGAGCAAGCATTTTTGCCCTGTTCTTTGTTTAAATAGAAAATCTTCCTCCATTATGAGCAGATTCTCTTAAAAATTGAATCTAAATGATTAAATTATCATCTATATTTTTGAATTGCATAAATGAGATTTAAAAATTAATTAATAGTCTAGTATGGATTTAGTGACATACTAATCACTATTTAAAAAAAATTCTATAGAAATTTGATAAATTATAAATAAATTTTTCAATTTTAGCTTTTTAAAGACAATCTAATAATTAATAAAGTAATTCTGATAGAAAAATTATTGTACGATCCTAAATGAGTCTGGTTATATAAATATATAATCAATGATTTGGAATGCTGATATCCAAAATCCTATTTATTTATTATATATGCTCAATATGTTTTGAATTACAAGGAATGCATTTATATTGGTTAGAAGAAGATAATATGCAAAGGTTTCTTAGTATTGGGTTTTTCTTTTCTTTTTTTAGTATTGGTGTTGATGATATTTGAGCTATAAAAAAAAGAATTTTGTATATAATAGCATTCAAAATTTAATAGTAGATAAAAAAAAAACATTTAATATGGAACACTATTTACGTCATTTGTAATGATGAAAAAATCTTATATGAATCGGCGGTACAAGATTTGAGAGGTGTACATCGATTAAGATCTGATTTATTTTGAAAATAATTAATCTGATATAATTAGTGATCGGTTTTATTTTTTTCAATCGGATAAAATATGATCTATACATTAAATCCAATCAAATTACTAATTGGAATGGATCGGTTTGGTTAATCGGTTTGGCTTCAACTTTTATTTAATTTTTTAAAACTTTTTAAAATTTAACTTTTGAATTTTTTTTTACTTTGAATATTTAACATTTGAGCTATTTTTTGTACTAAAAAATTGTTGTGCTTAAATTTTGTTTAAAAAATTATGTTCTTTTTTTCAAAATCTAATACATAAAGTACCCACTGAGTAATTCATAAAAAAATATATTTTTTTCAAAACATAACATATAAATTATTAAAAAAATAACAAGACAAATAAACATATTAAACTAAAATAAAACAAAACAAAATTACTACACTAATGCAATAATTCAGTAATTCAATTACAAATTTAAGCTAATATAACAAAGCCTACATACTAATAATATTACACTAATAGCCACATGTTTTATAAAAAAAAGTAGTCGGTTCGGATTGGATTTGTTTGATCAGTTTTTAACACTTCGAACCGAATTTTAGTTTTTGATTTTTAAAACCGATCAAATCCAATTACACTAAAATAATAAATCTAAACATGTTGTATTAAATTTGATAAGTTGTTTTAATCGGTTAATCAGTTTTTTTATACCCCTACAAAATTTATTGGTACTACTTTAAATCAAGTAATGTCACGTGTTTAAAAATTGCCATTAATGTCAAACTAGCTCATTATTCTAATTATAATTTATTTTTATTTTTTTGAAAACTTCTTGCAGAGCTATGGCTTCTATGCCTCAACGGGCAAAGTCATCGATTTAAACATTGCAAACAATCTTTTACAGATTTCATTGATTTGGTGGCGATGGACAAGCCATTGACAGTAGATCTGGAACTGCGCTCCAAATTCGTGGGAGCCCTAGTTATGGAAGAAGGAGAAGAAGAACCAGCCGTGCAAATTTCAATTAAAAAGTTTTAAAAAAATTACAGTTAGGCTGATAAGCTATATATGTATATATAATAACCATTCTTAATAAAAATAAAAATAAAATAAAATAGTAAATAGCAATGGGAGGGGCAGGACTAGAGTAGTCTTCTCCGCATCTTTCATGTCCTTTAAATTTGTCTTTAGTCTTGTCTCTCATCTCATTAAAGATGAATGTTTACAGTGATCATTTATTTTTGTTAGTCGTGTCTTATATAAATTCTACAATTTATAATAAAGCATAATGTTAAATAATTATAAAAATAAAATACGTGGACCATTTGAATTAGCTATTTATAAATGATCTATTATATTATAAAATTTGTACAATAATTATATATAAATTGTTATCTACAAAAATAAGAGATAGCAAAATAAATTGTCATCCATTGTCTCCAAAAAACTTAGGGGCAAGCTAAGCTCAAATGGCATAAGTAACAACTTTCATAAGTTGGAACATTTCATATACATCTCATTTGTAAATGTTTGTTTGGTAATAATCTCATTTGTAAATTGAATACACAACTTTAACACAAAAAAATAATTAAAATCAGATCCACATGCTCATATTTTTTAATTGACATAGATTATAATATATTTCATATTAAAAAAATAAAAAAATAATCCAGATGTGTATGTGTAGGAATAAAATAAAATAAAAAATCCGGGTTAAAAAGGTAATATCGAAATGGAAGTGGGGCGGTACAGACTCTTGGCTCCAGCTTCCAACCGATTGATAAAGAAAAAGAATAGATCCCCAATTTGCCACCCAAATAACGACCACTAGCTACCACGTGATATCCACTTGACCTTATTTAAACTTTAGTTGATTGTCGTTCACTTAGTTTTGGGGCAAAATGCCATTTAAATTTTAAGACGAGACCTTGCAGCGTGAAAAATAATTAATTTTTTTGACATCTACTTTACTAAGTTTTTCATTGGAATTTTAACAAATAGCAAAACTAATTAATATTTTTTTTAAAGTAAAAGATAAATTAGAAAATTTAAACAGAAAATAATTNCCAATTTGCCACCCAAATAACGACCACTAGCTACCACGTGATATCCACTTGACCTTATTTAAACTTTAGTTGATTGTCGTTCACTGAGTTTTGGGGCAAAATGCCATTTAAATTTTAAGACGAGACCTTGCAGCGTGAAAAATAATTAATTTTTTGGACATCTATTTTACTAAGTTTTTCATTGGAATTTTAACAAATAGCAAAACTAATTAATATTTTTTTTTAAAAATACAGAAAAATTTATATAGTCTTAAAATTTGCTATATTTAATTTAAGAGGTACATTTATTATTGAGAATTTAAGCGTACATCTGAAAATTAGAGTATTCAAATAAAGATCTATTTAGTATAATTTATGTAAATAAAATTTTAGTAGTAAAATTTATCAAAAAATTAATGATTATTTGATATCACTGTACAAATATTTTTAATTTTTAGTAGATTATTTATTTACCGTAAATTTAAAAATACTTTTGATCTACAAATATTATTTTAATTAATAAATCATAAAATGCTTAAAAGCAGAAAAAACAGCTAAAAATACAAAGCGACAAGTTCCAACTAACCAAGGCGCTACGTGGCCAGATCAGAACCGTTAGTGGAAAATCCACATCATAAGGGGGATTTGGGATCAGAACAGAAGAAACTTCGCGCTGGTTTCCTCTCAAAATTTCGCGATATTTTAAACCTACCACCAATTTTTCGAGGAGTTAGTTGGAATCGTCAAGAAGGCTGGCTTGGCTTGCTAGTCAATGTGAACGAGAAAAGAAAGAAAGAAGTCTCTGTCTCGGGAGAGAACCGCTGCTTTGCGTACAGAGAAGGACCCACAATGCACTCCGCCACGCGGCAACTCGACGCTGATCAATTATTACCAAGGGACTCAGAGCGCTCTTAAATTGAAACACGAAAAAAACACAGAAAAATAATATAAAAGATTTTATAAAAATTTTACGAGAAATTTGAATAAAAAGATATTTATTTTCGGCCAAATAGGGCCCACGGCCCAACTTGCCTTTCATCTGAATCCTTCCTATATAAATAGAGCTCGGCGTTCATGCAATTCTCGCCAGTTGCATCAACGTTAAGCGTCTTTTTTTGAATCAAAGGAAAAAAAAAAGGAAAAGAAGAAGAAAAACTCTTTCGAACTTTCTCTTTAGTATCTCTGTGTGCCGTCGTTCCGTTACTTTGCTCCGTCTAGTTTTCCTTGCTATTTTCTCGCATTTTCCCGGAATATTTTCCGGTCCTTTTCTCACCCCCTTTTGTTTTGCCATTCCTGTGTTTTTTTCCCCGTCATTCAGCCAATCTTCCTAATCCTCATAAGCCTATAAATATATGTATATTTTTCGATCTCTTTGAGAATTTTATTTTTTTTGTAAAATCGGATCTTGCATGGTAATTTTGATTTCCTCCTGCGCTTAAAATTTCGACCCTGTATTTTCCGTCCAGAGAGAAGAAATTGAAACCTCAAAGTGAAATCAATATTCTTCTGAGAGCTCGGCGTAAGGATTTCAGAGCTTTGTGAGGGAAAAAGAGAGAGAGTTCGTTACGGTTTCAATAGATCCTTATACTGCTTCTTTTGAGGGGGTAGCCGGGGCCTCGGCCTCGGCGGGTTCTAAAGCCCCCACCTTTACAAACTCAGAAAATACCAGCTTAAATCTAAAACCCTAACTTTTTTTTTTCTTTTTTTTTTTTATAATTTTTTTCCTTTTTTCTGTTCGTTTATTCTTTTGATCGTCGCGGTTAGAGATGCCGGCCCTGGCTTGTTGCGTGGACGCTGCTGTGGCCCCTCCCGGCTACGCCTTTGCCGGGGATAGCTCTCTTTCCGCGCCGATGCCATTCGCCGGCGTACCTCCGGCGACTACGACAGCCGGCGTCGAGAATTCCCATTGGTCGCCTGCTCTGTCTTCCGACCTTTACAGGGTCGACGGATGGGGCGCGCCGTACTTCTATGTCAACTCCTCAGGCAATATGTCCGTCCGGCCATACGGCGCCGCCACTCTTCCTCACCAGGAAATCGATTTGCTGAAGATTGTGAGGAAGGCCTCAGATCCGAAATCGTCGGGTGGGCTGGGTTTGCAGCTTCCTCTCATTGTTCGTCTTCCTGATGTGCTGAAGAACCGCCTGGAGTCTCTCCAGTCGGCGTTCGACTTTGCAATCCAATCCCAGGAATATGAGTCCCATTACCAGGGTGTTTATCCTGTGAAATGCAACCAGGACCGGTTTGTCGTGGAAGACATTGTGAAGTTCGGATCCTCTTTCCGGTTCGGATTAGAAGCCGGCTCAAAACCAGAGCTTCTTCTGGCTATGAGCTGTTTGTGTAAAGGTAATCCTGAAGCTTTCCTGGTTTGCAATGGCTTTAAGGACGCTGAGTACATTTCTCTCGCTTTGGTTGCGAGGAAGCTTGCTTTGAACACGGTAATTGTTCTTGAGCAAGAGGAAGAAATTGATTTGGTGATTGACTTGAGCAAGAAGCTATCTACTCGTCCTGTGATTGGTGTCCGTGCGAAGCTGAGGACGAAGCATTCCGGCCATTTCGGGTCGACTTCGGGCGAGAAAGGAAAATTTGGGCTCACCACGACTCAGATATTGCGCGTGGTAAGGAAGCTTGAGCAAGCGGGCATGCTTGATTGTCTTCAATTGCTGCATTTCCATATTGGGTCTCAGATCCCAACGACTGCTTTGCTCGCCGATGGAGTATCCGAGGCCGCCCAGGTCTTTTGCGAATTGGTCCGTCTCGGTGCCCACATGAAGGTAGTTGACATTGGAGGAGGCCTGGGTATTGATTATGATGGATCCAAATCTGGTGATTCTGAAATATCTGTTAGCTATGGGCTTGAAGAGTATGCCTCGGCGGTTGTTCGAGCAATTCGAAGTGTTTGTGATCGCAGGTGCGTCAAGCACCCGGTCATTTGCAGCGAAAGTGGCCGAGCCATTGTTTCCCATCATTCGGTTCTGATCTTTGAGGCTATGTCTGCCACTTGTTATGATACTCCGACCATGTCTGCTCTTGGGCTGCAGTACTTTGTTGAGAATCTATCAGAGGAAGCTCTTGCTGATTACCAGAACCTTTCTGCTGCTGCAACTCGCGGTGAGTCCCACACCTGTTTGGTCTATGCTGATCAGCTGAAGCAGCGCTGCATCGATCAATTCAAGGATGGGTGTCTCAGTATGGAACAACTGGCCGCTGTTGATGGGTTCTGTGAATTGGTTTCGAAGGTCTTAGGAGCTTCCGACCCTATTCGCACCTACCACGTCAATCTCTCAGTTTTCACTTCGATTCCAGATTTCTGGGGCATTGGGCAGCTGTTTCCTATAGTCCCAATTCATCGTCTTGATCAGCGACCGGCCGTGAGAGGAATTCTGTCGGATTTGACATGTGACAGCGATGGGAAGGTCAACAAGTTCATCGGTGGGGAGACTAGCCTGCCGCTGCATGAGCTGCGAGGCAACGGCAGTGGCGGGCCTTACTATCTGGGAATGTTTTTGGGCGGGGCTTATGAGGAGGCACTTGGTGGAGTTCACAACCTGTTTGGTGGCCCGAGCGTTGTTCGGGTGTCGCAGAGCGATGGCCCGCATAGCTTTGCGGTGACGCGTGCTATGCCTGGCCCATCTTGCGGGGATGTCCTCCGAGTGATGCAGCATGAGCCCGAGCTCATGTTCGAGACGTTGAAGCACAGGGCCGAGGAGTATGGGCAGGAAGACGACGGCATGGCCAACGCAGCTCTAGCTAGCAGCCTTGCTAGCTCCTTTCACAATATGCCATACCTTGCCGCGTCCTCTTCTTGCTGCTTGACTGCTATCAATAACAATGGCTTTTACTACTGCGATGAGGATGAGTTCAATTCTGCTGCTGAGTCTGCTGCTGGTGAGGATGAGCAGTGGTCTTACTGTTGTGCTTGAGTTTTTAGTCTTTTAAGCATTCCCTGTCTCCTTTTTGTGGCTGGTTTGTTTCCTTGGGGGGTCGTCTTGTTTGAAGTTTTATTGTTTTTTCACTTTCTTTGTTAGATGTCTTTTTTTTTTTTTTTTCCTTTTTTTCTTTGAAGAGCAAAGGATGTAAGAGGCAGGACCATAGTCCTTTGCGTTTTCTGGAACAGAGGGAATGGGAACCGAATCCACCCTTTTGTAAATTCGGGATCTTGTTTACCTCTTTCTATATCTTTTAGTACGACTTGTCAAATCTTAGTTTTAAATACACATGACTTTGTTCTGCTCTGTTTACTTTTTGTTCTAAATGCATGTTATAAGGTTAAGGGTCAAATACTCCCCATCGACAACATGGTCTTGGTGCGTGTGGCTCTTTGAAATTGATTTTTTTTTTCCTTTATTCAATTTGATCCGGTGTAGGGCCTTTTCTAAGGTGGTTTTGTTCGATTTAATTTAGCTGTTCTAAAAAAGAAATATCAATGGGTCAGCCTTTCGTTGAAAAGGTTGGACTAGGAGATTCTGAAATCATGGTCTGTGGGTCTGTCTCTTTTATATTTTGTCTTTTTTGGTGAGCAAGCTTGTGAAACTTGGGTCAAATTTCAAATTTATCTAGTTTAATTGTAATCTAATTATATCCAGTATGTATAGTATCCTGAGTTTTGATATATCTTAAAAGCTTGTAAGGGATATGATGCTTTGATGGGGTTTTTTTATTAAATGGTATTTTTGCATTATTGACCAGAATTTATGAGCTTGTGTAGAGCCTCGAGACATTTTGTGGACAAGATTTCGCGTAATGTTTTGTATAAAGGATGTGAAGATGGGTGGCTGTGACTTGTGAATCACACATATTAGATTGTAGAAATTTGAATATTTTTGAGTACTCGTAAAATTGAGTCAAATTACATTAATGAGAGAAAGGAGAAAGCAAGGAGGACTAGCTCAATTGAATGGCACTAATAAATAATGAGTTTAAAGGTCTTGAGCTGCGGTTTGTCTGTTTTGAATTATTATTACAAGGCTTTTCAAGTGACATGGAATAAAGGAGAGCACTTTAATTTGGAGGTAGATTTTTAATTATAGCTGTAAAGCTTGTTTAGAGAGTTGAAAAATCTGACTGAATATTGATTCTGTAAAGCAGAATCTCAAAGAATTGCCCAATATTGGGGAACATAACACGTAGATGAATATATCTGTTGTTTACTTACTGTGGAAATGGTTTTAGATTTAGGAACTAGGTTTGATATTCTAGTGTTTGTGTGAGTTATTATCCTAGAATATGCATATGGAACCTTTTGAGGAATATAATGAAAGATTCTCCATGATATTTGGTATCCTGCTGTGGTAGGTTTCTAAAATTCATAATTAAGCTTGATAGAGAAACCTGTAGTTTTGACATTCCAAACTCACACTCCGCGTAGATTTAGAGTAGAATGAATATGTGGGAGATTTAACTTTACTGATTGAAAATGATAAAGGCAGTGAAGAACATTGTGGGGATAAACTCTGCAACTGGCTTTCACTTGGATTTCCTTTGTCTTGTTGGGGATGATCGACTCTTCTCCATAAAAAATTAAAGTTATTTAATAATAGAACGAATACAATTCCCCTTTTTATACTGTATATTTAAGGATTTCAAATTTGACTGTGAAATATGTAATGTTATTTATGGTTGAATAACCACATAAATTATTTATTTGAAATTACTAGATTCTATTTCTCTTATTGGTATTTTACATGAAGTCAGGTTCTTTCCACTAGATTTAAAATTTGTTACCTTGTATTTTGAAGAGCAGGTGTATTTAACCAAAGATATGCAATAATATCTATCCTTTGTTTTTGTGATCATCTAATCCAGGATGGTCACAAAATGATTATGAAGGGAAACTTTTACTTCCGAGGCTGCAGTGATTGAAGATAACCATGGCTTACTTTATTTCCTATGGCACTGTCGTAGATTGCCAATTTATTCGTCACAAAATATTTTTCTTCTTTCTGAGTTGATTTGCATTCTTTTATATAGATGACAGGCAGGCTTGCTCCTGCAGAAGCTAATCATCTTTTCTAAGGGTGTGTGAGCTCCATGGCTTAATAATGGCTGTGCTTTTGGACCCCATTTAAGAATCTTGCTTTACACCTCGACTCCACTGTCTCGATTGGCTTGTGTCTACAAGAGGTCTGTATCAATTAGAAGCTTTGTTATAAGATGACACTCTGTACAATTTTGTTATTCCTTGCTGTACTGAAGCGGTTCATGTGAACTGGCTTGTCATAGAAAATGACTTTACATGGAGAGTAATTTATGTTATGCTGGAACATTAATCGTGTGAGTGCATGGGGACAATGTAGATGAGCTTATCTTCATGCTTAATTGTTTGCAAAATTATTCTATGGTTCTTTTTTTCCTGGTGTTTCTGCGTGTTTGTCATACTTATCGCCTACAGAGATGACGACATTAATTTCTGGCTTTCTGCAATTTGTGTTTCGACGCGTGGTATAATACTTTGCCTCCATTGGCTAGGCTTTATGCAGGATGATTATAACAGTTAACCATTTGGCACATCCTCCATTGCTCTGCTAATGTTTTGGCATAACCTTAGCGAGTCATTGAGGAAATGAAATTATGATTCTCATACCAAGATGAACATCAGTTTACACTTGTTAAAGAAAATTGCTTCTGTGTCTAGATATTTACTTTTATGCATCTGCAATATGGTCACAAGTCACACACATACATATTCACTGAAAATAAATAAAAAATATGGTCACGAGTCACACACATACATATTCACTGAAAAAAAAAAAAAATATGGTCACGAGTCACAAGCATACATATTTACTGGAAAAAAAAATGGTCACAACACAAAAATATTTACCGAAAATTAAAATGGTCACAAAACATGTATGATGATCACTTTCAGAAATAGTAATTGTTTCTATCTGTATTATGAGGTTGCCACTTTTCAAGTTGATCTGAATCTGCAATGAAATCCAAATAAAAACGGATGGGTAACTTTCATTTTGATCCATTGTGCTTATATATGAAAGACATTAGAGAACTGGGGGTTCAAATACTTCAAATGGTGCATGTGAATGAGAAACTACATAAATTCTTGAGAATCTTTTGACTTTGATGTAATATTTGTAATCATGCAAACTCACCTTCCATTTCTATACATGTGGTAACAGAAGCTCCTTGTTACAAAAAAAAAAAAAATGTGGTAACAGAAGCTCCATATCCCCAATATATATAAAAATAATTTTTTAAGAGATGTAGCGCGAAACATCTAGGCCCAGATTTAAGAACAGAGTAATTCTTAAAAAAAATTAAATAAAATAGACCAATTACTGGACCATGTAGTGCCAGAGACTATTCTATTCTCTCTCTCTCTCTTTAATAATTTTTTTTAAAACGTGATAATGAGATATATCAAATTTCCAGCATTGAGATTTGAGACACTAGTAGTTGCCTGCTTTCAACAATTCAACTTTTTTCACTTTTGCATATTGGTTATCATCATGTAGCCCAATTCATCCCTCTTCTTTTTTCTTTTTTTTTTTCCTTCTTGTTTTACTTTATATTTGGCCGTTTTAGGTAACATTATTTTGTTCATATTACCAATAAATTTTCTTATTTATACTTGGTGCTACTTTACATATTTTGATAATTTAATAACAATTTCTTGTTAAAAATATAAATACCAGATATGGTAAGTTATTTAAAAATTATAAAAGAAATCTATGCCATCACTGTTTTTCACGGTAGCTTTCTTATATGTCTTCGAATATAATTTGTAGCTATAAAATAAAAATTGAAATACTTTTAATTATTTTTTAAGCCAATATATAAATTACTACTCAAATAAATTATTAAAGTGTTGAGAAATTTATATTATTACTATTAATAAAGGTAATTGGGCCTTTAAGTGTGGACCAGCCCAGAATATTCAAAGCCCACTATTCTCTAGTTGCGGTGGGCAACGTGGCGAATGTCCAGATGGCGTGCATAATACGCACCAAGGCGCATCTTAGCTGAGCTTGTGATTCTCTCTTAGCGCAATCGCTCATTTTCCTCCAGTTCCGTAATATACAATTCAACACAATTTCGTCTTCTGAGCGATCACTCATCAGAAGACAAGCTTCTCTTTTTCCCTCTCTCTCCAAATCCGGTATGATAATTCAATCTCATTTCCATTTCTCGATCTGAAACCAATTTTTGGCATTCGATAGCCTTCAAATTTGAATTTTTTTTGCTCGTTTGGTTGCGGAGAAAATGAGAGATAGAGAGGGAAGTCTAAAGTTTAATCCTTTTTGTCTTGCCGTCCAAGTTTTTTTCCTTTCTCTAAAAAAAATCAAATGACGTTTTATATATTCGGATAAATTTGGCTAAAATATTAATGCTTTGTATTTAGGTCGTGTAATTTGGTTTTATTTTCTAGAAGTATATGCTTTAAAATTTGATTATCGGTTCTTAATGTTTTAATCGTAACTGACCTAATTTGTTTTTGCTTTGTTTACAATCTGTTAGCTTGTATGATACTTGTTTGAAAAGGGAAAAAAGAAAAGAAGTAAGAAAATACTGTGGGATTTGAGTTTCTTTTTGGGAAGCGTTTATTATGTTTTTGGCTATTCAACAGTATATGGGAAAGGTTTAAACTGCTTGCAAGTCTCTTTGCATACTAGTTTGAGTTCATTATATTGTTCATCAGAACTTATTGACGAGTTCAAGAGACGATCATTGATTCTAATAGTTGATTATCAAATTATGTAAGAGTATTTGAGCCCTCTAAGTTTTCTTCTTGTAGGGAGCTTTGGAAGGTTGGTTATCTGGTGTGACAACCTTATAAACTGTAGAAAATGGTAAGTTTTACGATAGTTCTTAATTTGTGTTGGGTTATTTTATCAGCCATTAATCATTAGATGTCAATTGGCTGTTATGACTGGTTAATTTTCTGATTTTAGGAGAATGTCTTATATGCGTGTATTTCTTTGAGATATTTATTGCCAAAAGTCATCCTCGATTCACTGTGTCATAACAAATTTTAATCATAGTTGGTTATATTGACTTACCTTTGCTAATTGTTACCTAGGTAATTTACAATATGGTTTTTATTCTCTCATCAGAGCTGTTTATGCTTATGACAGACGTTTATAGTTATGTTACTTTTGTAAAAATAAATTTGATAGAGATAAAGAAATCTGTTAGTACTGTCAACTGAAAACAGTGGAGGCATTCTCTCAACTGGTAGTTGTCTTTTGAAGAGGTTAAGGAATTCATTTCTCTTTCTGATTAGTAAATATGTTGAAAGGACACCAAGCATAAACCAAGTAACACAAGAGAGCTACCTTAGCTTAAGGAGTTAGTGCTTTAAAATGTATGAAATGGATTTAAGGCAGCTGGTTGTTTACTTTCCATTTGGGGATGCAACAATTTTAAACATAGTTCTAAGAATTTTAATAACATTTATTATTTTAACCTTTTTTGTTGAACTGGTCTTTGTCATTGCAGTTTTTTGATGGATATGGGTATCATGGAACATCATTTGAGCAGACATATCGGTGTTACCCTGCATCCTTTATTGAGAAGGTTGGAATGCTTTTGTCATATCTTACTAGTTCGGACTTCTCATAAGTTTCGGCTGTAAAAAAACTTTGAGTGTACATTGCTTTTCTTAATTGCTTATTGGCTTTTCTTATTGTTATTTATTTACTATATATTTATAAGTAGGGTGCAAGGGATTCTTTGACTTTGTATGCCATTGATATTAAATTTGTAATATGAACAAGACTANGAGAAGGTTGGAATGCTTTTGTCATATCTTACTAGTTCGGACTTCTCATAAGTTTCGGCTGTAAAAAAACTTTGAGTGTACATTGCCTTTCTTAATTGCTTATTGGCTTTTCTTATTGTTATTTATTTACTATATATTTATAAGTAGGGTGCAAGGGATACTTTGACTTTGTATGCCATTGATATTAAATTTGTAATATGAGCAAGACTATTTGCTAAAGCCAATCTTGGGTATAGTTTCACATATTGTGTTAATTCAAATGAAATATGATTGCTAGCATATCATGGCATTGATCTGCTAGATTCCCTTACTTCTTCTGGTCATGTGGGGAAAATTAATATTGATATGCTTCTCAGGCAGCCAAATCTTGCATTTTTCTATTTGTAATGTGAAAAATTGGTGTACTATCTCTATTCTGATTAAAGTTTATCAATCTATTTTGCAGCCACAATTAGAAAGCGGTGATAAGAGTAAGCTTTCCACTCCGTTTCACTTTTATTCTTTACATCTTTATGTTCTTGCGCACTTCTGATACTGGATTTGCTTTTGTTGATTCAGTTATAATGCCTCCCTCAGCTCTTGACCGCCTTGGTTAGTTGTTTTAGTTTAATACTTTGCTGTCACAGTTTTTCCTACTTCTGATTAATGTAATGATTCAATCTATACTGCTAATGTGAAACATTACCCTGCAGCTTCTCTACATATTGATTATCCAATGCTGTTTGAGCTTCGGAATCATGCTGCAGAGCGAGTGTCTCATTGTGGGGTATTGGAGTTCATTGCAGAAGAAGGCATGATCTATATGCCTTATTGGGTAGGGATCCATCGCATTTCTCTATATAGATGCCTGGAAAAAGTTGTGATCAAGTTCGTTATTCCTCAAAGATGCCTTCTGATCTTTAAATTTGTGTTTTTTAACTTTGTAATGTTTTTAGATGATGGAGAATATGCTCTTACAAGAAGGAGACACTGTGCAAGTGAAAAATGTGACTCTTCCAAAGGGAATATATGTCAAATTGCAACCACATACAAAAGACTTTCTGGATATTTCGAACCCAAAGGCTATGTAAGTTTGTTATTCTTGTGTTAGTAGCTTGTGAAGAAAGCTTCATCTGACTAATTTTCCTATCTTTTGCCGTTCTCCTATCCAAATATGTACCGGTGTTGACAATGTATTAATGATGGTGTTCATCTCAATTTAAATATTGATATTTATGGGGAATCCCTAAAGGCATTTGTCTCAAAGTTCGCATATAATATCAGATGTTATTTAGTAATTCTATGACACATGTGGCATTTAATATCTCAATTATACTTTGTTATGTCATGCAGCTTAGAGACTACACTGAGAAATTTTTCCTGTTTGACCACTGGCGATAGTATTATGGTGGCATATAATAACAAGAAATATTATATAGATATTATAGAGACAAAGCCTTCTAATGCAATAAGTATAATCGAGACAGACTGTGAGGTGGACTTTGCACCTCCCTTGGACTACAAGGAACCTGAAAGGCCTGTTATACCTGCTAACAAGGGTTCTGCTCAAGGTACATAATTTCTATCTTAATCAACGTAATATACTTATCCTATTTTCCGAAGTGATATTTCTATCCTCAATATATTTAATACTAGTCATTTGTTATTTATCTACTTTAATTTTTATTGTTAAACCCTATCTGCCACTTAAAAAGTAAAAAAGAGTTTTGTTTTCAGTATGTAGGTAAACATCTATCCATACTAACTAGTTAAAAATCCTGTTTATTCTATGTTCTTGTTTTTCTGGCCAGATGTCTGGCTGGACCCACTTGTTTTGATTGTGCTACTTTCTGAAAGTTTTCATTTCTTGATGGTTAGCATTTGAAAATATGGATGATGGAAATGAAATTCTGTGAAATTTTCATCTTTCTGCCTGGATGACTGGAAGTTTGTAGTGTAAAACTGAGATTGTGATTTGAAATTCTTGTAACTAGACAGAAACTGCATGATATTGCAGATCCTGCTTTCTTATGTATCTATATTTTTGTTGTATTTGTATATGGCAGTTTCATTATAAATTGTAAGGGAATAAGGAGATTTCTGGTGTGAAACCATATTTTAGTATCTTAAGACACAAATCCTCACTTTTTCCCCCTTGCAGTTGAAGAAGCCCTTGCTGAGAATGAACCTAAATTTAACCCTTTTACTGGAGTTGGAAGGCGCTTGGATGGGAAGCCTTTGAAATATGATCCTGCACCAGTTTCTTCTTCAGGATCCAAAGAAAAGCAACCTGCAAATGCCAACGGTAAGGGTCAGCCATCTACAGGGTCTAGTTCCCAAAGCTCTGCTCGTCAGGCTCAGGGAAAGCTGGTGTTTGGATCAAATGTGAATCGTACACCAAAGGAAGCACAGAAGGTACTTTTGTTTCTTCATATGCCAACTATTACAACACCGCCCCCCCCCCCCNCCCCCCCAATGATAAATCTGCTAACTGTTTCATTTCTATAATGCTGCAGGAAGCTGCAAAAGAGACTAAACAAGAGCCGTCTGAAAAGAAAGAAGACCCAAAGTTCCAGCCTTTTTCAGGGAAAAAATATTCATTAAGGGGTTGATGGAATTATAAACAATCAATGACATTTTAAGTTATCTTGTTCTCTTTGATCTTTCCTTTTTGGGATGAGGTTGGGGTTAACACAAAAGAATTATGTAGTGATCTTGGGTGTTGTATAATCAACAGATGGTAACAGTAGGTTCTATGATGAAGATAAAAATACAATTTTAATGCCTCTGTTCAACGTTGTTACTCTTCTTTTGTGGGTCCTTACATTCAAGACATTGTTGATAGTGTTATGTTGGCTGCTTCAATTGCTCTGTTAATGCTGCTCTTGCTTCCCATCTTCGATGCTGAACATTGCAACATTTACCTCATAAAACTCTGCTATCAATATTAGAGGCTGTTTTGGGAAACTGATAGCTGCATCGTGAAATCCTTATGGTGTCAATGTGATTCATATCTGTCTGGACATTCCTGGTTTATTATTAGGGCGTAATTTTACTGCTTTGAATTTGATAGGGCAACTCCGGGAAGGCATCAAAAACATTTAAGAAAAATGTGAAATACTGGCACAAAACTATATGCCTCTCTAAATCTTTTTTGATGAAAAAAGAAAAAAGAAGAGAAAAGAAAAGTTATCGTTGCAACTATGTGCTCTACTTGTAATTTTTGGTTTTCGGAATCTTATATAAAGAATCATTGGGGCATTGATGAGGCTATCATGATGGCCAAATATAGTACCTGGACAAGTGTGATAAATAGTGGTCCAACTTGAATATATTATTAACTTTAAGACGCTTGCAGTTGATATTATCATAATAATAACTTGTACTAAAACTGTGTACACCAATAAAAATAATCTTTAAAATTATCTCAATGCACTCGTCAGTCTCAGATTCTGTATGTTTAATCCCGTTTTAGGAGTAGCGTTGCACCCTTAGCTAAAAGAATGAAGAGCATGAGAATGTAGTCTCTGTCACATCTTCTATGATAGAATGGCCCTTATTGCATCTTTTACATAAGAATATTTGAAAGGAAAACCTAACTCCTTTGCTCTAGCTGGAAGAACCCTTTGCCCTTCAAGAACCTACATTGATCGAAAACAAGCATTTTGGCAAAATTGGAATGCAGAATGAGTGAAGGAAGATTAAGAAAATCCTTACCACAGAAGCACCTTCTCCGAGGACTGCTTTGAGTGCAAACCCTGGTACAGGAAGCCATGAAGGCCTGCCCATGACATTTCCCAATTGTTCACACATTTCTGCCAATCTAACAGGATTCGGTGCAGTTCCATTGATAACTCCTGAAATTTTGGTTTAACAAACACAGTTCAACTGGTCGGTATGATCATTCGCATATACAAAGATGTGCATGAGAGATAATTTATTGAACCTGCAAGTCAACCACTGACATTGCCCAATAATGTTTCTTTATCAACTGAAACAAAATCAAAGCTTTACCTTTATAAGATGGATTGGATAGGGCTTCATAAATTAGGTTCACTATGTCATCCAGATGAATCCATGAAAACCTACACAACTATGAAACAATCAATTATTCAAAGTTATGGAGGAAAAAGTGGCATAGGAAGTCATACAGTAATGTCTGGCAGATTTACTGATAGAGAATACAATACCATTGGTTTCCAGAGCCCAAAGGTCCGCCAGCAAACATCCTGAAGAGAGGAACCATTTTAGCTGCAAAGGTACAAAGATAAAGAAACTATGAAACAAGCTCCTAACTTCATTCTGTTGTGTGGACCAAATTAAAGAGTTGATAGCCACAGAACTTGGACATTGTCATAATTGTGCAAAAATATGTTGGAACTCTATTTAGACTTGATGCTAGATTAAGAGTCTAACAAGAATGATCTAAATGTGTAATTTCAGTCGACTATCAAAATGAACTGCTGAACTTAAAAGTCCTAATTAAGAACTTCAAAGTCATGAGTATTATCAGCCAAGAGTTCGTTATACCTAAAGCACCACCATCTTTACCAAGAACAACTCCAGTGCGAATAAGAGCTAATCTAACGTCCTTATTTACTTCGAGGGCAGCTGCTTCCCATTCTCTACAAACCTGCAAAGACTTACATGTGAGTGAAAAAAGAGGATGAAACTTTGCTAACATAATTACATAAGTGTGAAAACTAAGATTGTGTTTCATGATTTCAATGTTGATAAAGATATTCAAATTTTGTACAATTTTACTTGGGAACCTGTTTATCAGGTCTTTTTTATCTAAGATGCAGAAAGTTGAAAGCAGAAAAATTAACTTTGATGATATTCAGCAAAACCACCAGAATTTTAGTTCACTAATTGATGGGACAAAACTTAAAGTTCTAATTTATATGGATCTTGCAATAATGCAAACAAACCATACACTGACAGAAGTCTGAGCATTGCATACAATCTGATAGAAAAACTTAATACTTAATCCAAAATCTTACCATAAATAAATTGTAATTAAGAGAACAATATTTATGTACCTCAGACAAATAATCATTTCCTGGTGGACTTTGTTCATCAAATATTTGTGTCTCGCTAGTACCTGAGCATTACAAAGAAAAAGAAGCAAACGATAAAGAAAGAGGAAACTGTGCTTATCATTACAAATTATAAAGGAAAATTATAAGTATCATTATATGATTCTAAATTAGCATTAGAAGCAATAGCAAACGAAATGCCAGAGAAGAACGAGTAAAATTTGTTAATGAAGTGGCTATGTGGTTGAAAATTCTTTGAAGGGATATTCTAAAATGAGGCACCTAGATAAAATTTCCCATAAATTAGTAACCCACACAAAATCACAAGATTTGTGTTGAACTCTCTTAAAAAATTTGTGAAAAATATATATTTTTTTAAGCTTACACATGATGAGAAACATAATGACATCCAAATTCTCCCTAATAAACTAGTGGTCCTAATAAATAGAATTCATCTCCGAGAAGTATTTAAAAGTCTGACAAATGACCTAACATATAACAAGTTCTAAAGACAGCTAAAATTATACGTTAACAATAGAAAGGATATATCCATTAACAGTTAATAGAGGAAAGTACAAAACAAAAAATAAAAAGGAACTTTGGTGCTAGAAAGGTACCATAGTAACCAACAGCTGTTGCACTAACCAAAACTGTAGGTCGAACTGCATCCGGTGTATCATTTATGAGTCCTACAATCTTCAGAATCAGTTAAATTAGTTAAATAATAAAAAAGAATTGATAAAGTTTACTATTTGTATCACTAATAGTCTTTTCACCAAAAAGGAAAACTAGATCTCATCTGAAGTGCACCAGGTAACATATTGGTATTGGGTATGAAAAACGTACCTTTGAGGTGACTCTAATCCTGCTTTGCTTAATCTCCTTCTTTATCTACAAAACAATTAAGAAATTAAAAGCTGCACTCGCTTTAGGAGTGGATTATACACACTGTATTTTTAACTCGTTAGTGACTGACCACTAAATGGATTGGAGTATGTACAAATATTATAACAGTATTTTTTCTATACAAAGATCTGACCACAGCATCCAAAAAGAATAGACAATTCACTTTATTGTATTTTTTAATTCATTGAAAAGCACAGCACTAAAACAGAAGTAATTCAGAGATAAAACAGTAATCCAATAAGTATTATATCTATAATACATTGACCACAATATTCAAAAACATAGTTTGCAAAACATTGTAAGAAACTAAGAATCACACATATCTATAAGATCATGAAATAGGAGTTCTAATGAACATGCAATGCTAACCTCAGAAGACCATCTTGTACTTATGGGCATTCCAGCCAAATTTACAACGCCATGTGATCCTTGAATACACCCTTTCCATTCTAGCTCATCTGCTATCACGATACCTGGAAAGTCCTTGACTACAAATGCCAGGGAATAGTTCAAAAGCTAAACATACTTCTTCCAATGAAAAATTAAATATTACTTGTCAGGAGATAAAATTATGTCTCTCCCCTAGCTTTTTTCTCTCTTATTCTTTGGAGGGGAAAGAGGAAGAAGGGCGCAGCACAGGGGACAGTTTCTCTTATTAAACATCTTTGCATAATATTCCAAATCCAAGCATTCTGGCATATAACATTAGTATTTATTATCTTCTTACCAGGAAAAATTAACTCAGCTTTAGATCTAGACCTTGTCAATACACGAACACGGTGATTATCTGCAATGAACAGACAGAACTTTAAGCTAGTCTAACTCGCAAATGCAGAAAGACAAGTGAACAAATGAAACATCTGGTTCTTAGTTTCAATAGTATGGATGGTAAGTATCACACACTATTCAGTCTTACCGTGAGAATCAGGATACAAGTCCAATTCAAATTTGAATTGAATTGACCTGGTTTTCAATATTTTATGCTTATCTTCGCATTGAAAAAATGTATGCCCATTTGCTTAATGAGTTATGCGCAATTTGGGCTACTTAACCATGTAAGATGCATTTTACCATGTAACTACATTTAAGATCAAATATATAAGGGTTTGAATGTTAAACACGATGAGTACTTTGACCTATCAACTATGATAGTAAGAGGGCCATGCAAGGAATGACAACTATAAATCCCGTCACAAACAAAGAATGCATATCCCAAACTAGATGGATGTCTTACTTAGATGCTTCTAGAAATAACCTTCATACTATGAATCATCATGGGGAAAATATCAAGTCATCCAAAAGAATATCATTGAGTAAATCAAATCAAAGCCTAGATGGACAAAACCTAATGTTGTGAGTATCCAGGAGTTTTAAAATTCTGTAATTATAACTAGATGGAGTGAGCATAACCTGCATACAGCCTTTGCACCAATCTTCTGCCTACGAAACCTGTAGCTCCAGTTATTGATATGATCATCTGATCCTACAACAACCTACAAAGAGTCAATAAACCTCTATGGAAATGAGGCAAACTAGAAGATAACAAAAGAAGCCCAGCGCTCATCTCACAATTTTCAAAAAGTATAAAACCAAGTAAAAGACAACAAGGATAAGGGCATACACACACCCCCATTATTTATTATCAGACATATTTAGTAAATCGCACACCCTAATCATGGACCGGACAGCATCCTTATGCTAAGAGGTCAATATGATACAAATGTCAAGAATGCCAAAAACCAAAAGACACTTTATAACAGTTAAAGAGAATGGTGATGTACACTGGCAGCATAATGACCATTAGAGAAGACGCATCCCATTCACAATGAAAATCCAATTGGAAATAACAACACAGGGCAATGTAACATGATAAAAAACTTAAGCTTGAAAAATTTAACAATATTTTGGAGACAAAAACATTCCCAATTAGAAATGAACAAGACCTTCTTGTTCTGATCAGAGCCACACCAAACCCTGAGTCTCTTGGTCTCAAAACTCTGCACCCAAAATTAAGAAACGAAGTAGGAAACAAGGAGCTGGAGTAGGATAGAATAAAAAAAAGAACTTGAGAGATGGGTACTCACAGAGAGGGGTTGAGGAACGCGAAGAGAGGTAGAGATGGTATGGGCCCATGAGAAAGAAGTGGTTCTACAGAGCACCATTGAAAGAGAGAAGCTAGAAGATATTGAAGCTCTAATAATTATACTAATGATGTGGCTAATCGTGCTTGATTTGGAGCCACATCAACATACGAGCCATTTCCATCATCCATTTTCTTTTCGTTCAGAAAAGAAATCTGCCAAAACACCAAGATGTCCTTTTCATTCACTAACTTTTACATTAAAAACATTTTCTTAATTTTTTTTTTCACCCATTTTCTCAAAACAGTATAACTATCAATATTCTCATATATTCACAAAAAAAAAAAAAAAAGTTCTCATCTGTTTAAGCTTCTATAATTTTTTATTCTTTTTGCCTTCTTTTGATTAACATATAACTTTTAAACTATTTTCATAATAAGAATAAAAATATCTGACTTTTCAATATTAATCTTTTTTTTTTTTGTTTTGGTAAAAAATATTGTTTATCAAGGTAAAAGCTTTTTGGCTTCATTTCATAGGCAAAAACTCAAGTTTAAGGGGTTTCACTTAAATTTTTTAAAAAAGTTATATAATATGAAAAAAAATTATACATTATGAAAAAAATTACATGATATAGAAACAAAATTACATATTATGAAAAAAAATTATATGATATAGAAAATATTACATATTATGATAAAAAATTACACATTATAAAAAAAAAAATTACATAATATAGAAAAAAATTATATAAAATTAAAAAGTTTCATGCGACCCCTGTTGAATTTTAAGAGGGTTGACTTGAAGTGAATCCGGCATTCATATATGAATACATTGTTTTTGTATTGGTAGGTTTTGATATATAGTGGTATTGCCAAAAAAAATGAAAATACAAAATCAGGAAATCATATTCTACATAAGTTTAGTAATATATAGTTAATTATACGTGATCGATTACAATTTTAAGATTTGTACATGATTTGGGTTGACAACTAAACAAGTATTGCTTTTTATAAGAAAAAGTGAAAACAATAGAAAATAAATTGATAAAAACAATCAACAAGTAGAAAATTAAAATTTTAAAATGTCGTTTGATAATTCATTCATTTATAATTTTTAGTTTTTATTTATGAATTTTTTGGAAATTAAAATGAAAATGCGACTGATAACCATATTCATTTTTTAAAAACTCAAAACCATTTTCAATTTTTTTTGAAAGAAAAAAATGTTAAAAAGTTATTTTTCGTTTTCATTTTTTTTTGGTAATTGATAATGCTAAGATTATAAATGAAAAAATCGATATTTTCAGCTCCCCGATATTAATTTCATAAAAAAAAAAGTAAAATTTTCATAATTTCTGTCGAAATTTCTGATATTTCTCTGATATTTCCGCGATATTTCTGTCAAAATTTTTATGGTAATTGCTTCACAAACTGGTCAAAATTTCCATAATTTCCATAAAAATTTAGATTGTTTAAATTTTAAAATATGATATATTTTTATAAATATTTTAGTATTTTTTAAATTATAATTATTTATTGATGATATATTTTAAGTTAAGAATTCAACTAATGTAGAATATGTAATGATTAGTAATTGCTGAAGAAGTAGGCTCTAATAGTGCTGGTTCTTTTAAAAACCTTATGAGACAGTCAACTAGAACTTTTAGTGCTTTGACCCCTTCCAAAAGTACAGGTTCAAAATTTTCAACTATTGATAACGACTCTGGCTCAAGTGGCGATATCAATAGATGCACTGGTGAAGTTAGAAGTGATTACGAAAGATACTCACTAATTTAACAAAGATTGAGTCCATTCACTAGTGAAGAATATTACACTCATATAATTCAAGATGAAGATCATGGAAGTAGAGAATGTGGGCCAGAAATTTGTGCTATAGAAAAATATTATGCTCGCAGAGAAAGGGGTACAATGGAAATATCGCAACAAGAAGATAAATATTTTCTTACAAATTTTGGATTAATGAGTATTGAATGTAACTATAACCCTTATTTTATAGATGGTTATGTAATGTCATCAAGTAATAACTCATGGATACATTCTCAAACTCAACCATCATGGGCTAGTAGTTATGAAGAAAGTCAATCAACGTCATATCCATATCATGACTATCAGCAAAGACAATCACATGAAATATTAGATCTATATAGTTGACATGTTAACAATTACATGCAAAATTATCAAGAAGATGTGCATTTTAATCAATATTTCTCTCAATACACAACTAGAAATGAGGATAAGGAAGAGAGTGAAAATTTTCAACCATCAAGAAATTCTATGTGGTATTGACTTATATTTAAGTAATAATATAATTGTATTATTATTCTGATTAATGAATTATTCATTACTTAATTAATAATATTTTTGTTCCTATCAGCGAGTACTATAAATATCTTAATTATGATAAATATGATTTCCACTCAATATTTTTTTAATTTTTATAGTTAAATTGATAAAGTATCTAATAAATAACCATATCTTGAAATTTCATCAAAAATTTTCATATTTTTCTATAAATTTTCGGCATTTCTTTCATTTTTTTATCGATATCGATATTTTGTTGATATTTCCATCAATATTTCCATCGATACTGATATTTTCATCATTGGCCAATATACAAAACAACTTGAATAAAGCTTCAATCTGAGACTACACATATTGACACCGTCGAATTGCTCGAACATGGCCAGAATCCGGGATCGCCTGGTTTGGGCCAAAACCTGAGACAGCCCGATTTGGGCTGGAACCCGGGACCACCAGGTCGGAGCCGCAACCCTGGACCGCCTGGTCCGGGTTGGAATTCGGGACAATCCAGTCGAGGCAAGACTCCGAGACTGCCCTATTCGGGCTGGAATTTGGGACAGCCTAGTCAAGGCTGAAACCCAGGACAACCAAGTCCAGGCAGGAACCCGAGATTACCTGGTCGAGGCCAAAACCTAGGATCGCCCAATTGAAGTCGTAACTCGGGATCGCCTAGTTGGGGCTGGAATCCAGAATAGCCCAATCGGGGCTGGAATCCGAAACTGCTAGGTTCGGGCTGGAATACAGGACAATCCGGTTCAGGCTGGAATCCGAGAAAGCCCGGTCGGAGCTGGAACCCGGGACTGTCTAGCATGGGCTAGAACCCGAGATTGCCCGGTCGAGGGCAGTACCCGAGATTGCCTGGTTCAAGCTGGAATCCGGGATCATAACAGTCTGGTCCGGGCTGAAACCTAAGATACTACGATTGGAGCCAAAATCTGAAACTAACAATAATCTAATATGAATTTGTTTAAATTTATTTGTAAAAATTTTTAAAAAATTAATAAAAATAAAAAAATAAAAATGATTATCAAAAATAATAATTTTTTTTTATTTTTAGAGAAAATATGAACAAAAAAACTATAAATAATAAATTATAAACAAAAGCTAAAAATTAAAAATTTAAAACAAAAACTGGATACGTTTGTTAACAGATCCTAAAATTGTCATTTATTTTCTAGTACGACATTGGTTTTTTTTTTTTTAAACCGACAATCAACTTTGTTATCAGCGTTGAATGTATACATTATATTGTGATAACGATACTGATAATATGTAAACAGAAAAATCAGTCGAGGACAATTGTGTCTTTCCGTGAGAATTAATTTAGAGAGAGAGAGAACCACCATCAAGCAAATATTCAATTTTTGGGGAAAAACCCTAGTCCTCCAGAGTGTGTGAAAAATGGCGACGAAGGTGTGCGAAGCTGTAGCAAAGAGATTGCTGATGGCGGAACGATCAGCGATTTCGACATTGTCACCGTTACCATCTTCACCATCGCCATCAGCTTCGGTACCAGTAATATCAATGGCTGGGATGCAGTTTCCGGTTCTGTTTGGGAGAGGAGACAAGAAGACCAAGAAGGGGAAGAGATTCAAAGGATCGTACGGAAACTCAAGGCCTAAGAAGGAGAAGATGATACAGCGCATCAAGGACAAAGTGGAGGTCCCCAGGTCCACCCCTTGGCCTCTCCCCTTCAAGCTCATCTAAATTTTCTTCTTCTTTTTTCTTTCTTCTGTCTTCTTTATCCACCCCTATAACCTTAACAATCATCATGTAATCTCTTTTTGATTTTTAGTGGAGTTAAGGGTTTAATGGGCAAGCGATCATTGTATACTTTAAGTACGAAATTTACATGGAATTTATTTATAGAGGCTGTGCTTCATTTTTATTTTTATTTTTCATTTTTATGTATTCTGATATTTGGGTATGTGTTTCATGGTTGAATGCAAAATGTAGGTAGAAAAATAATCACTTTTGTTGGTTGCCATTTTGTGCAATGGTGGTTTTTGAAATTATAAACCAATTGTTGGATTTTAAACTCTCTGCTCGAAAATCCTCAAACTCAGTTGAAGGATTATGTGGGGATGATTGTTGTCCTGGGTAATTGGTGCAAATGAGTGAAGCTACGAGAAGCGTTTCTGTATTGAGGATTTCAAGTTTGGTTGGATGGTAAGAGTTACTAGGATGGGTTTGACTGATAAAAAATGCTAAATTTTAACTTGAATGAGCTTGCTGTACTAGTATAGGCCTTTCCATGCTTCTGCAGTTTCATTAGCTGCTATGTTTCTAGAATGCCAAACAGGATTGTGAATCAGATCGTATATTGTTATGAAGTTTTGCTATTCATTACAAATTGTGAATTCCAATCCAGTTAGATGGTTCTTATTATGTCTAAGCTGATGACATTCACATGGATAATAATGAGATTTTACTGCTCGGAATTATTAGCATTTTTTTGTTGTTATGGTGGCTTACTCAGCTTGATTATAGATAGCTCTAGATGTCTTGTCATCTAGGCAGGAAAATAATTTGCTGATTTAGTTGGGTGTTACTTTCATTTGCTGAATGCTAGTGTTCTGTGTAGTTTACAGTAGATGGGTTCATATTATAGCTACTGAGTTCTTCTTTTGATGAGAATAAATAGCAGATAGTACATTTGATTTTTGAAAGCAAAGATGGAAAATTTTGAAAGTCTAGGAACACCATACTTGGACTTCCCATTTTCTTGTGATTGTACGGGGGCAATGAGGAGGGAACAATTATATTATCTTCATGAGTCGATAATCATTTACATGCATCATGCAGAGATGATGTGGAAAACCAAAACTTGTACTCGTTGCATTTGCAGTCCATATAGATACGTTTTCCTGGTTTATTCAGAAAATATAACTTAGCCTGAATCTGAAAGGGTCTGATTGTCCTACTAAACCAAATACAGCAGAACAATTAGATACAAGATACTATTTATTTTATAGCAGTTTCAAACGACACTTTTATTGCTGTGATCTTGATGAATAATGATTCCCTTTTTCTCTCTGTGCATCAACTGTGCTATCAGGTATATTACTAGATCTCCGACTATGGCCAGCCCAATGATAATATAAACCAGACCAAACAAGATAGTGAGCACCCCAATTGGAAATGCTAGGGGATAATATTTGCCTTCTCGTTTTGGTTCAATTGCAAGCCTAAATCCAGTATAAGTAGCCCATGCTAGCACACACATTGTGATCACAGTTACAAAGATCCGAATAATAACGGTTGATGTTGATTTCTTCTTGGCAGCTGCGAAATTATCATCAACCTTAGTGACATGAGATTTATAGATTTTTATTTTTACTTATTTTTTATTTGTAGTAAACTAGAAACTAATATATAAAGCAGAGATGTGAAGGGCAATGTAGAAAGAGTATCAGGAGCACAAGAGAACCATGTCATTCCTATAAGTTTAGCAACAGAGCACAAATGTTCTGAATAGTTTCCTTAAGAAGTTTTCAAGAACTAGGATTTTTATCCCTGTTATAAAAACCTGAAATTAAAATCTGCTAACATCTACTCTAGGAAAAGGCTTGTGCGTATTACCTCCATGGTAGATGCCAGTTTCCTCCTGCTTCTGCAACTGTTCTGATAATTTGATAAACAAGTTAACTAGTATAGGAATACCAAGTGCCAGGAACAAGAATCCGAAGAGTAGAGTTACAACTCCGACTTGAAAACCCCAGTTACTGCTATTAGTACTACTGTCTCTTTGAGTTTCAGTTGCAACATTGAAACCGGAATGAACAATCCACAAGAGCATAACCATGGCAATGACAGGAATAAATATTCGTAAAGCCATTGCACGCAAGGTAGCATCACGGTTAGCCATCTTCTTCATCACCTTTGCTGCTTCATCCTCCATTGTAGGGCAGATTTTCAAGAGAGAGAAAATAATTGGAATTTGATTCAGCAAACTGAGAATCAGAGATAGTTGATGAAGGGAAAGGAGGCTAATATGTCAGGAGAATGAAAAGGAGTTATTTCATGATGCAAAGAAGTCATAGTCCAAGTGCAAAGTGCATGTCATTGTATCTGATGGTTGAGGCATGTGGATTATGAGATTCAAGCAAATTAAGACAGTTTTTTGGGAATATTTAGAACGTGTAAATCCACATCTCTTTCCCTTCAATTTTGCTATTTATGATGATGATGATGATACTAATTGACTCAAGCCAGAGGTAGGAGCCTAGCCATAATAGGCCATAAGATCATCACTTGCGTATGAACCAACGAATTTAACGACTAGGCCTTCTCTCTTTCTCGCCCTTTATGCATAAGCATGACCCACCAACCGCATATAGTTTTTCCTGTATTTTCCTCTCTTTTATGTTGAAAATGATTTTCAAAGTGTAGCCAAAAATATTTCTTTTGTAGCCAAAAATATTTCTTTCTTTTTTTGTCATATGTTTATGGAGTTCAATGGAAAATTCTGTATTGAGTTAGGAGATTTTTTTCTTTTCTTTTTTCTGAAATGTTAATACACTGAATGTTAGGAAGGGAATTTTTTTTTTTTTTCTTTTGTTGTTTAATGGTGAAGTCGATTGGCAGTAAAAATAAAAAAATTGCTGATTTGGAATTTGATCAAGTAGATATTTGGGAATGATTAGAGAAGTATAAGACTGTTCTTTTTTCTTTTTCTTTTAAAAAAATAATTCTACTAGCATTTGCTGTTCATTACTAAAAATGGTGGAAAATTGACCCACCTTATATTAGCAACCTCATTATTAGAATCGATCATGTTTTATTGTTTTTTTTTTTTTTTTTTTTCTTCTTCTTTTTCAGAAATATTTTTTTTTTAAAGCTACTAGTTATTAATTTGATTAAAACCTTTCTTAGATGTCCGAAAAATTTAAAAAAAAAATGTTCAAATATTTTTAAAAGCTAATTGTTTTGTATTTCTAAGAATCTATGTCAAACAAAATAAGCACATCCAAATGACTTAAAATACAAGGAAACATGTAGAAACTAAGGNACTAAAAATTCAAAATTAAATTTTACATATAAAATTTACATTAGAAATTCAAAACTAATATCTAAAACGTCAAATACAAATTCATAAGTAAAAATTAAAATTTAAATAACCAATTAGAAATTTCTTACAAAATAAAAATAAAACCACAAATAATTCTAAATATATGTCAAAACAAATATAATTTAAATTTTACAATCATTTTAAAGCATCATAAAAATTAATAATATAAAATCTAATGTTGAACAGTTGTCCAAAGTAGATTTGCAATTTGATCCCTTAGAGACATGAGCATAGCTCATTGTGGCTAACATTGATTGACATTTGTGTACTCTTTTCCTCATTTTGTATATTACCATTATCAATAATCAATAATTCATCATAAACCTCATGGAATAATGTATCTTGATGAGCATGTAGTTTAATGAAGTTGTAAATAGTACAACATGCTCTAGATATATATATGTCTGTGTGAGCATGGGATATGAAAGCATTTATTTTAAAATTGAAAATTAAGGTTTTAGCACTCCAAAACATTGTTCAATGACATTCTGTAGCGATGAATGCTGATAGTTAAATAGTTCTTCTTCACATTGAGGTTGTCGCCGTCAACCCTTAGAATCACGTAGGTGATATCTTTTTCCTTTGTAAGGTGATAAAAATCGAGGCATATTTAGATATCTCAAATCAACAACATAATACTTATCTATTTAAAAAACACACTATATAACTATAAAATTAAAAGATATTTAAACTAAAATTGTAAAATATATATAAATATTTTAATAAATACCTTCTGTTGGCAATGAAAATTATTATCACGATTAGAAATACACTCTAGTGCTACTAGAGAGTAATTAACAATTATTTCCAAGCCAGACATAATAAATGCGAAACGCATGTCAAATGAATAAGCACACATTACATTACATTCCGTGTAGTATTTGTTTTTATACCACGAAATAGAATTTGTCGATCTTGTAGAAGCATCAACATGAGTCTTATCAATAGTACCGATATGATTCTTTAACATAAATATATATATATATATAACATAATTAGATTCATTAGTTTACATAAATATAATTTAAAATTGCATTCTATAACATTGCAGTATTTAAAAATTATCTTGAAAATGGATAATATTTTGAATTGAATCTAATCTCAGGAGGAACAACATCAAAATTAGAAGGACAAATAAGTTATATCCCAAGCATGCAGATCTTTTTTAGAACGCGACTGAAATATTTTGAAATAGTTTGTCCTAAATGTTAAAACATTTCAACTACCAGATGATTCCTCTCATTGTGGTTAATAAAAAGATTGCAACTTGTTCTTGAACTGTCACAAACCTAGATTTTTCATATTTGTCTTACTTTTCAACTCTTCGTAAAATGATATAAACACATTTTTGTCCATTCTAAAACAATCATAGCATCTACTTTCATCACTATTGAGTAATTCTAGTACATAATCGTGATCTTTAAGTAGATAAGTTCTACATGGTTGCCTTAAAAATTCTATCCGAGAATACTCATTGTAAACTTAACATAGAAAAGTAAAAAAAAAGCTCATCATTATCGTCGTCTTCAAACAAACTCAAATCAACATCATCAAGATCCATATACACGTGTTAAATGCACATATATTTAAATAAAAAAAATCACATAAATAAAATCACATATAAAAATGCCACAAATAAAATAACAATACAAATATTGTTCAATATTCAACTATCAAACATAACATATTGTTCCCAACATCAACAAAAACAATTAACATAAATTATTATTCCAAAAATATAATCATAAATTAATATTCAACAAAATATGTCAAACACAACCACAAATAATATCACAAACTACATATGAAATCTATTTTCCTCTTATCAGGTATTTGTAAAAACAACTTCCTCCAGGATACATCATCATGCAACAACTTCAGAGCTTTTAAATAATCATCTTTATCAATCTCATCCAATGTATTTGCAATTTCAAAACATTGATTCATAAGTTTTTCATCTCCATCATTTCCCACTGAACAATTTGCACAACCACCATTTGTTGATGAAGTAGATAAACCAACTAGTATATGCTCAGAGAATTTCATTTCTCTTCTTTGTACTCTTAGCATATACATCAATGAAAGACATAAGGGTTCTACTAATATTCTTTATTTTTCTACGAGTTCTTTTTGAACTAGTAGATGGATTTATCTTCCCATCAAATTTATCCTCTTAACCATCACCATCTACATTCATTTCACTAGATTATCATCTTCAAAATCTAAAGAATTCTTGTAGACGAACAAGAAAACTCTCCAATTGCTATTATATCTCCAAAGATAACTTGCAACTTTTCATAGTGTGGGCAACATTTCCTTTTGTATTTTTTTGCACTTTTATTTACCTATAAGAAAATATATCAAATAGTTACTAAATATATTAATTTTATCACTTTAAATGAAAATCACAATAAATAGAAAAATATTTATACCTTTGTCAAATTATCCCACATAGTTTCTTCTAAAGTGATAGTCCCTAATGCTCGATTCCAACCAATTCCAGTAATGTCTTTCAATAATTTCTTAAACTCCTTATAAGTTTTCTTTAATGAATAAAATTTATTTTTCAATTGATCATGAGTGTAATTATGCCCACACCTATAATGGAGTTGATTTCTGACGTAGTTCCAACTAGATTTGGAAAATATTGTTGTTGAATGGTTACCCTTAATAACTTCCTGATCCATCAATTCTATATAAATAGTTTCAGTCTTCTCAGACCATGTTAGTTCCTTTTTCTCCTCATCATCAATATCTTCACCAAGATTCATAGTTGATTGTTTTTTTAAAATCTACTAGAGAAAAATTTCAGTATACTTACAGTTATCATACAATATTGTCCAAAAATAAAATAAAAAACAGTAACTAATAATAACAAAATAAAAAATAAAAAAAGATATGGAACTTCTTGGAAATTAAGATGATATAACTCATATACTATAATTAAGATACAATAAAATGCCTTGAAACTGCAGTCATACTTACAGTAAGGAATCTCAGCAATAGATTAATATTATATATAAATATAATATTATATATATATATGTATATAATATATCACATTCAGCATCTTCAATCTAAACTGAGTAAATACCAAACCGGTTAAGACTAATGTAACAAATATATTTTCTTAAAACTGATAATTTTTTTTTCTTGGTTAAGACTTCAAATGATGATTACTAATAATAGTTATAGAATAATATGTTTCTTAACATCCATTAAAATTAATCTTTTGGGAGATTTTCCAACTTGTATTGTGAGATAGGTAGCCTTGACCAATCGACCTAAGAAAATTAACTTTATTGATAACTAAAAACGTCCATTTTTTGTTAAAATTTTACCTACTTTCTCTTAAACTTATAACTCTATTGTATGACCATAGATAACTAAACATAAATTGTACCATGGAGCATGTGATAGGTAGCCTTGACCAAACAACCTAAGAAAGTTAACAGTTCTTGCCGTTTTGATATTTGTGCACCCTTTAGTAAAAATATTTCATTTGTTTCTTCTTGTAAACTATGTGTAACTTTTCCTTCATGTTTTATTAGTATTTCATTCTATTACTCAGTCTAATAATAGTTCAAGTTTTATTATTGCTAAATATGCTATTGATATGAATATTATCGCTAAATCTGCTAATAATATTGTGGGTCTTTATGTTTGAGGACTATTTGCTATTTCAGTCATCCTAATGTACCATGTTTGATAAAATAATGCTTAGCTAGTGTTATAATGTGTCCTACTATGAACGGCCATCTTTGTAATAGAGTTAGACACTTAAAAGATAAAGCTTACGTAAATATATGTAGTTTGCAGTTATAGATTTCTTCATGTCTTAAATGAGGTATTGAGTTTTGTTTGGCAGCTAGTCTTTTACTTTTGCGAGTATAGACAATAGATAAGATTTGTTAGTAGGAAAAGTTCGTGAAATCTATGAAAACATTTCATGTTTAGAAGATCTTAGTCCTCTAATCACATCAACAAACTTTTCACTTAACTTGTTCTTCTTTGTATCTCTCCTTGTCCCATTGATACAACCAAATTGTCCAAAATAGTAAGGGAAATCATAAGCAAACTAATTGAACTTTATGGGGAAGCTGTGGATAAAAAATAAGGAATGGATAACCTAAGATTGGTTATCACCACTAATAAATAAACACAACAGCTGCAACCAGCAAAAATGCCTACATAACCAACTTTTGGGACCTAAAAGAAGAAAAATGACCATTGTGAGTAATAAACAAGAAGTTGAATATAACCATACAACCACACCATATAGGCAATGACCATTATGAGTAATAAACAAGAAGAGTAATATAATTGCATCTTTTTAGATAGAAACATCAGTCAAATGAAAACCACCCTATGCAAATAAGAAAAACCAATTTTAAATGACATAAAAAAAAAAAAAAGCAGGGCAACCAACAAAGCACAAATGCAACCAACCAACAGACCTGGAGTACTTCACCCAATGCTTCAAGCTTTCTATATATATATATATATATATATATATATATAAGTACATATGCAACGAACAAAGCAAAAATCTATAGCAAACAATTTAAATATAATAATCCAATGACTCCAAATCTACAACAAAAACAAGGCAACCAATACCTTCACAAATGATCTAAATTTGCTTTTTTCTCCTAATCTAATAATCCAATGACTCCAAACAAGAAATAAAAATCAGACTAAATCTTTGCGTAAAGTTGCATATATGATGTATGCAACTTGACCATCTCTTTCACACTAGGAAACAGAAAGCATGAACCGCCGACCCTTAAAAGATACAAGCTTTGGGTAGTACTCATGAATAAGAGATGGAAATGGAGTAGTCTAGATTCCAATCCATAAGCCATTTTCTATATTATATCTTGGAAGCTTGTCAATCTCAGAATAAACGTTAAAAATCTCAATACAAATAGCCCAAACACAAACAACACCAACATCTACAAGCAACCTATGGATCCCTATCCATTTATTTAATAGAGGATCATAAATTTCTGCAAAATCTAGAGGCTCATCCCAAGATCTATGATCGCCCACAGCAATGAGAATAAACCTTTTATAACCCTTTTATGCCTAAGTGATCAGTTTTTGGTCTAACAAACTTGAATGACTTTCTATTTGGCAAGGCCTCGTTTTCATCAAATGCATTTCTATATTGACTCCTCAAAGAGAGCCTGTGAGGATTTTCATAAACATCTGAAATCCCACCACCCTGTGACTGAGAAAGACATCTATCTGTTCGAATTTGATGACTCTGAACAAATGAAAAATTTGAACTGACCTCAGCAACTCCTAGAACAAGCACTGATCTTGCATAAATCATAGATGCAACTTTACGCCAATATTTAGTCAAAGGACTAAAAATCATTACTAGCACAGAAAGCTAAAACCATACAAGCAAAAACCCACAACAACCCTCAATTCTAAATCTGAAACCAAAACCAAAACAATGATAACAAATTGCAAAATAGAGGAGCTTTGTGGCTAGTATCGGCTAGCACCCTTTCCTAGCAAAAAGAAAATCAATTTTCTCCTTCTCCACTTTCAAAAACCGATGGCAACTCATCAATGTAGCGAGAAAATTTTACTTTCATCAAATTTTCTTACTCATCGCTTACAAATTAGTTATTCTAAAAATTTTGACCATTCTAAATATTTTGGTGAGATTATTTTGAGCTAAAAATCAATCTAAATACCAAATTTTTGAAAAATTATCAAGATTCATTTGCTAGGATTTCTCAAAAATTTGGCCATTTCTTAGCGGAAATTATATATACAAAGTTTCATCTCTTCATCTTGTTCAAGACCAATATCATGCATGTGAAATTTTTTTAGTATTTCTCAAGTTGTAGAGCTTAGAGTTTTTAATGGGTTCTTGAAATTGTTAATTTCAAGTTTGGTAAGATCTCTACTCGTAATTAGATTTTTGCTATTGTTTGAATTTTTGATGTTTGGTTCTCGTATACATATTTCACATTGGTGAATTTTTGGATATTTGAGTTGTATGGAGCTGTTGAAAATTGAAAAGTTTTTACAAAGCTTTGGTTGGTCCTAGATGAAATTTTTGCTATGTTCAGAGTGCAGTCTATGGACATGGTGTGCTTAGAGAGATGATTGGGTAATGTTGAATTTCCTTGTGGACAAAGCATGTTCAAACCCTCCAGATGTTGGTAGATTCCAAAATTTGTTTATGACATTTTAGAGAGGAGAGTTATCATTATGTTATAATTCTCAATGAGCATTCTTTAAAGCATTAAATTGTATGTTTTTTGCGTTGTGATCAATTTTCCCCTCATAGAGATTGTTTGTTTTTCTAATTGTAAACTGATAATTTAGAATGATTATATACCCCATCTATCATCCTCACTAAAATCTTTGCGTAGACTTTCATTACTATAATTCACCATTATACTTGTTTGTGAAAAAAAAAACAAATGGAAAATAAAAATAAAACAACTTCTTCCTCCATTGCTAAACTAATGCAATAAAGAGAGAGGAGAGATGAGAGATGAAGAGTGAGATGAGGAAAAAAAATGAGAAGACAAGTAAAAGGAGAGATTGTAATATTGTATATAAATATATGGTCAAATGTATCCTAAAATGATTTATTTGCTTTTAGCTGTTAATTGTAATAGAAAATTATTGATGATGAATGATGTTTATGAAATGTTTTAAACCTCAAAGAATAATTTGAAATATAGATAAACATCAAAGGATCTATATAATATTTTCTTATTATTTAATTCCATCTAAACTCTCTAATATTTGGTAGGGATATTATCACTGAAGGTCCCTAAACTATAATGTATTTCACACTTTCGTCCTAAAACTTTTTTTTGTCTCACTTTGATCCTCAAATTCATATTCTTGTATCACCGTAAGTCCTTTTTGAAATTTCAGTCCATTTAAACCGTTAAAAAGCAAGTGCGATGCATGTGAAGTCCATTTTAAGGGTAAAATTGTTATTTTAAGAGTTTTTATCACTATAGATCCCTAAACTATATCTCGATTTATACTTTCATCCTAAAACTTTTTTCATACTTTAATTTTCAAACAAATATTTCACTCAGATAAGCTTACATGAGCTCATGGTCACACCTATCTCAATCTCACTCACTCTCCTCCATGCAAGGTTATTTTTTCCTTTCTTTTTCTATCTTCATTTGCAAATACAAGGAAAAAAAGATTGTATGGGTCGTTTTGTTTCAAAAGAAACGGGTTGCGCAACCCTTATCCATACCCGATTGGATCTTTCACTTCTGACCACATTTTCTGGTGATTTTGATACTATTTGTTTCATCTTATTAACATTTATGACGTCACCTATGCATCGATTTGGCGATATGTCACCTGAAAATGAATATCCAAGCTTAATATGTAACCATTGATGGGTTTTTATTTTTATTATGTTTTTCATTCCTCATCATTTTCTCTATCATTTAGTTATTCAAGTTTAACTTTCAACACATTAAATATTTCACAATTTTTTTTTCAAAATCAAAACACTTTTAATTAATTTTTTTTTTGTATCTGCAAATGAAGATAAAGAAAGAAAGGAAAAGAATAACCTTGCATGTAACAGAGAGAGTGAGATTGATAGATGTGTTAGCTTAAGCTCATGTGTAAGCTTATCTAAGTGAAATATTTGTTTGAAAATCAAAGTGTGAAAAAAAAATTAAGATGAAAGTGTAAATCGTCATATAGTTTAAGGACCTATAGTGATAAAAACTTTTACAATTACAATTTTACCCCTAAAATGGACATCACGTGCATTGCATGTGCTTTTTAACAGTTCAAATGGACAGAAATTTCAAAAAAGACTTACGGTGATACGAGAATATGAGTTTGAGGATCAAAGTGAGACAAAAAAAAATTTTAGGACGAAAGTGTAAAACACGCTATAGTTTAGGGACATTCATTGGTAATATCCCCCTATTTGGTATAATTACAATGTGCACTATGACGTCTTAAAAATTGTAATTACTTTTTTATTTTGTCCATTAAAAAGTTTTATCTCTCATACCTAGCATACAAATTGATTTAAAATACCCTAGAATCATTAGTCTATGTTACCGTTGCAACAAAAAAATTAATAAAAAGTTCAATTTTTTGAAAATTTATTTTACCTTTCATCAACCTCTGCTTCTCCACTGCTACAAGCAGAGTCATTTTACCTTTCGAAAATTATTGTTGCCATAGCCTCTCCCCAACCCTCATTTTCTTGGATTCATTTCCTCTAATTATAATTTTGAGTCAAAAAACTATGGATGGTAGTAACTACAACCATTGAAAAACTAACTTATTTATACTCCTTGAGTATGAAAAAATCAAATATTCCATGACAACCCTTGAGCCCTAAGAACCCATTGCTGATGCATATGAGGAAACGAAAAAGTAATATGTAGATTGGCAACGAGCGAATACTACAGTTTATTGTTATATTTTAGCCAGTATTTCTGGTCATCTACAACATTGAAGATTTTATATGGAGCCTGGATCAGAAATGATCAAGATTCTAGACGGGTTGTTTACTAATAGTAGCAATTATGCTAAACAAGCAATTGTAAGGGATTTAATGAACACTCATATGACTGGAAAAAATGTGCAAGAATATTGTCATAAGATGATGTTGCACATTAGTTGTGCGGAAGTAATATGGGTTAAAATGGAACAAGAGATGCATATTGGCATGATCTTAGAATTTCTGCTTGACAACTTCAACTAGTTCAAAATGATTTTATATATGAATGAGATGAAGCTTACTCCCACTGAGCTGATGCATAAGCTTGATAGTGCAAAACAGTCTCTCAAAAAGCAAAGAAGTGCTTACCATGGTGAAATTTTTTTGAACTTAAGAGGCAATCCAATTGTTGTGAATAAACCAAAATGTAAGTGCTTCAAATGTGGACATAAGGGGCATTGGAAAAATGATTGCCCTAAACTAGGCATGGCTAATTTAAATGTTGTTAAAGCTTGTATAGTGGACAACTACTACAATAAATGGATTATTGATTCAAGAGCCACTAACCATGTTTGTAACTCTTTGCAGTAGTTCAAACAAAGCAGCTCACTCAGTAAAGGACAGAGAAGCTTGAAGTTAGGAAATAAAAAAATATGTCTTTATGATGGACAATAGATCTAGTGTAGTTATTTTTTGAAAATAAAATTTATATTTATCAAACTGTTTATTTATTTTGAATTTTAAGAAAAATTTAGTTTATGTTAATTGTTTGATTAAACACAGATTTACAGCTCAGTTTGATTGTTCAATTTCAATTAAGAGTAATGGTACTTTTATTTGTTCTGAAGAATTGATGAATGGTCTTTATTTTATAACTCTTTTGTCATATAGGGTGAATTCCATAGAAAATATTAATAATGAGAAACTTCCTTTATCTAAGAAAAAGAAGATTTCAAATGAAATTTATCTTTGGCACTTGTGATTAGGTCATATTAATCATAACAGGATTCATAGTTTTTGGTTAAAATTAAAACTTTGAATTCCTTGATCTTTGAACATATACCAGTGCGAGAATCTTATTTGAAAGGCATGATGACAAAGAAAACTTTCAAAGCGAAAGAAAATTGCTCCACCAAACAATTGGAATTGGTGCATACCAATGTTTGCGGACCAATGAGCTTTAATCTAAAGACGGGTAGGAGTATTTCGTCACATTTACTGATGGCTACTCAAGATATTGTTTTATTTTTGTAATGTGCCATAAGTCTAAAGCTTTCAAAATATTATGAGCGTATTGATAATGAAAAGGTTAGTGAAACCACTGCAACCAGTAAACTTGGATCTTAATGTACATTACATCAGCCAAAACATCAAATTCATAGTGGGAGAATGATAAGTAAACCTACAAGGTAGACCTTGTTAAGAGAGACTTATGAAGTCATTTTGGATAATCCTGATGATGATGTCACTACTTAGAAAAAAGCATTGAAAGATGTTAATGTACAAGAGTGAAAAATAGCCATGGACTAGGAAATGAAATCTATGGATTCTAACTCATAGAAACACCTATCATTGGATGCAAGTGGATCTACAAGAGAAAAAAAAATGACTAGATGGGAATGTAGAAACTTTCAAATCTAGATTAGTGGAGCAAGATTATACCAAAAATGAGGGCACAGATTATCAAGAAACTTTTTCACCAGTAGCCATGCTTAAGTTTGTCTAAATTCTCTTAGCTGCAATGATAACACTCGATTATGAGATTTATAGAAAAAGGACAAAAGCACATGGTTTGCTAGTTGCATAGGCCGATTTATGGACTAACGAGAGCATTCGGGTCATGAAACATCGGGTTTGATAAGGCCATAACAACATTCAATTTTGAGTAAAGCCCTGATGAATCATGTATGTATAAAAAGATTCAAGGTGCAATAGTAGCTTTTCTACTAATGTACGTAAATGATATCCTTCTAATTAGAAATAAAGTGAAGGTGTTGTCAGGTGTAAAAAGCTACTTAAAAAAGTAATTTGATATGAAGGACTTGGGTGGAGCTAATAATTCTATGAATCAAACTTTTATGAGACTGGAAGAATAAGATGTTAGCTTTGTCTCAAGCTTCCTACATTGATTAAATAGTAGTCATATTCAGCATGGAGAATTCCAGAAAGGGAATCTTACTCTTCAAACATAGAATTCATCTTTTTAAAGAGCAATCACCAAAAATTTCTAAGGAGAAAGAACTCACGAGTAAGAAACTTTATGTTTCGGTAGTTGATAATCTCATGTATACCATGCTGTGTACTAGGCCAGATAACTGATATGCAGTGGGAGTAGCCAGAACCAATCAGATCTTGGATTGGAACATTAGAGTTCAATGAAGCATATACTCAAGTATCTAAAGAGAATAGGAGATTATATGTTGTTATATTCCAATGGCAATATGCAAATCTTTGGTTATACAAACTCAGATTTCCAAAGTGACATAAACTCTAGTAAATCAACATTAGGTTATGTGTTTATCCCAAATGGAGGAGCCATTTATTGGAGGAATATTAATCAGACTTGTGTTGCTAACTGCACCATTGGAGCTAAATATGTGTGTGACAACCAGGATCTAGAGCCAGAGTAAGTGTGGGTGGGTGCGAGGCACTGACAAGCTACCTTACTGGCAGAGATCGGTGTCAAATCCCACATCGCTAGGGTGTGGAAAGGGGTCATGTGGTAATGGTTCAAATGTAAAGTGAGCACTCTCTTAATAACCAAGGCCTTTTCAGAGCGTTTGGCTTCAAGGTTGGAAGAACTCTGGGTTAAGCGTGCTCCAGTGAGAGCATTCCTGTGGGTGATCCCTTGGGAAGTCTAACCAAAAACTCCATATTGTCTGAAGTGCGGTGGCTAAATTGGAGACAATATTGGTTGGAGAGAAAGTGTGGCGTTACAAATGGTATCAGAGCTTGTACCCGGCTGGAAATGTGCCAGCGAGGACGCTGGGCCCCAAGGGGGGTGGATTTAGAGCCAGAGTAAGTGTGGGTAGGTGCGAGGCACTGGCAAGCTACCATACTGGTAGAGATTGATGTCAAATCCCACATCGTCTGGGTGTGGAAAGGGGTCATGTGGTAATAATTTAAATGTAAAGTGAGCACTCTCTTAATAACCAAAGCTTTTTTAGAGCGTTTGGCTTCAGGGTTAAAAGAACTTTGGGGTTAAGCGTGCTCCAGTGGAAGCATTCATGTGGGTGACCCCCTGGGAAGTCTGACAAAAAACTCTATACCGTCTGAAGTGCGGTGGCTAAATTGGAGACAATATTAGTTGGAGAGAGAGTGTGTTGTTACAATGTGGGTGCAGATGACGTTGCAAAGGAAGCTGTGTGGCTTAAGAAATTTTTTATGGACTTTCAGAAGATACTAAGTGCAGAATGACCCATTATTATATACGGTGATAATAGTGAGATCGTAGCATAGTCCAAAGAATATAGTTATCACAAAAAGAAAAAAAAAACATAGAAAGGAAGTACCACTTGATCCATGATTTTATCGAGATAAAAGATACAGAGATTGCTAAAATAGCTTCTGAGGAGAATTTAGTAGAACATTTTACTAAGACTCTACCTGAATGAGTATTTCAGAAGTGTGTAGGCTCTATGATCTTAGAATGGTTCCAAACTTACTTCAGAGTAAGATGAAGTATATTATTTTGTGCTTTAAGAGCTAAACACATTGTAATTACTTTTTTTTTTATATTAATATTATGAGGTAGTTTTTTTCAAATGTGTTTGTGCACTACATTTTACGTATAATATCCAAATTAATTTTGTAGTACATGATCATATAGATACGTCTATAGAAGGCATGATCATATATTCTTATAATTATTGAATGGTCTCACAATTGGTAATTAAGTTGGATGCTTTATTTAGACTGCAATATTTTATGAAATAATGTGTCTTGGTTAATATAAAATATTGGAATGAATAATATTCATTTAAGGGGATCGAGAGAGATTTAATTGAGGATAACTTTTTGTAAAAAGAAATTAAATATCAAGCAATATTATTTATATTTTTTTCCTTAATCTTGAGTATATTATAAATATATGATTAACTGATTATTTTCATTGAATTTTCAATAAGTGAGGTATATTTCAAACAACCAATATTTTGATGATTTGGGGGATATGATTATTTGATTACCAGTATCTATGGAAATATACAAAATGAAATTTGTATGAAATATTTTTTTGATATTTTTTGATACTATGATATAGAAGTCACTAGCTAGTGCAATTGATCCATTAAAGAAACTAATGAATTAAGAGGATAATTAATTAATTGATTGATATAAATTGTTATCAATTAAATATTGATATTTTACAAAGAAAAAAATACATTTAATACATATATTATTAATCTTGAAGTTCAAATCTAGGCTTTTAATAGAGTAGTACCATTGGATCATTGACATAGGCTTGCTCAAGAGCATGTAAGAGATTGTTGAATTTATGCTTTAGGTGCAAGCTAATCCATTGATCAAGAGCATTGATTAATAATAGCATTAGGATCCCCAAATTACCATAATAAGTAACAAGCCCATTTATGAGACACAATAAGGAGGCTCATTAGTTAGGCCCATGGTGTTTATTAAACACTGCGAGATTAAGATCTGTAATCTATAAATATATTACTTTCTAGTTTTCATATGTTTAAAGGGTTTACAGATAAATTTTTCCAGTGATTCAGAATCTCAGTGGGAGATAAAAAACATAGAGAAAGAAATAAAAACAATGAAGTTTTAATGTGTTTTTCTCATTAACCTTCTTGTTTCTTTGTGATCATGTGGATTTAAGAGTTATTTTTTCACATTACTAAATGTACAATGGGTGATAAATATATATATATATATATATATATATGTATCACATACTTTATTCAACTAATCGATTAGGCATTTGCTATATGATTTCTTCACTACTTGCTTCCATTGATAAGACAATATTATGACGATGATTTATATTTCAAATACATACTAGACTTCTAGCAGCTTACTTAAATTTTATTTTCCTCCGAACTTATTTCTGCTTCTTTAAAAACCTTCCTAGCTGCATTCTATTTTATGACTTACCTAGTGCATAAAGGATTGTTTCCTGCAATGCATGCATCAAAGTCGAGCAAAAATTCTAGTAAGTTTGATCACAAAATCTAATACTATATTTTTTGAGCTATTCCTGATGGATCAGTTGCATAGGCTATTCCTCGTGAGTTCCCAACGAGTCTACCAAGAAACCGCAACGAAAGTGAATTTGAGCCACGAAAGTGTGAAATTCTTCTTGCTTAGAAGCTCTACTAAGAGTCCAAGTTGTAATGGATTAAGCTCTCGAAGAGTGTTGCAGAACTTGAAATTTGACAACTTTAGCATAAACGAAAAAAAGAAATACACCCAAAACACAAAAATCAAAGTTAGCTAGAGGAAGCAACGCATTTTTTTTTTCAAATCAAGTAGACACTTTAATCAATAATTGACAATATTACTTTTTATCAGTTAAATGTAATAGAGATTCTTTAACAATAAAAAAGATATTTGCAATTTTTTAAACATCAGGGGTGAGCTATAATTAAACTAAATGTTAAAAAATCTAGATGGATTTAACCCTATAGAAAAATGTTACTTCTCACAATTGATGACAATTATCATTAAAATTTGAACATCATTTTATCCAAAATGGCTCACTTTTACAAATAAAAATTTTAAAATAAAAATCAATATATAATTAAGAATAACTAGCGAGTAATAAACCAATTGTTGTATTAATGATAAATAACAAAAATCTATACTATAATATAAAAAATTATTTGTCACCACCGGTGATATATAGTGGAACTTACATACTATGTTATTTTAAGTAGTTTTTATTAAAATGTTAATTTTTTCTTATTAGAGTTTAGTATAAAAAATAAAATAGAATTAAATATTTTCAAGTACAATTTATCACATAAACTGCAGTTTCACCGCTAATGATTACTAGTAGTGAACAATTAGCAAAATTCATAATATAATTTAAAATATAATCATTTATATAATTATATGAAAACTCTTTTTATGGATCGAATGTACGAGGCTCTAATATTTATTGCATCACTTAAATGAAAACAATAAAAATTAATTCCAACTTTTCTTTAATAGTCCATTACATGCATTAACTTTTTTCAATGTCTAAAATATCTATTTTTAAAAACAATAAGAGTAGAGATATTAAATTGTTTACCAAATAATATTATAATATTTTATTAATTTGCAATGAGATTCATTTAGTTTTTTTTTTTTTATTTGGAGTGAGAAAATTTAAAAAACATAATTTTTACATTAAAGAACATATTGAAGAATTTTAAAAAATAAGGAGTGAGATATTTTTATCAAACTCTACCAATAAGCAACTATGATTCACATTTGCCCTTTTTTTTTTTTCCTTCATTCATGTACAATAAGATTTTAAAATATTGAAATAAAAAATTATAATTAATAAATTTAGTTATAAGTTTGCATAGAAAATTAAATAAATTTATTAAATGTTTTATATAGAGAGTGTGTTTGACTCTTTACATTTGAAGTGTCGAACTTCATTTTTTAATTTTAATTTTTTAATTTAAAGAGTATATTGAAGTTATGAAAATAAAATTAATTTTTTAAAATAAAAGTAAAAATAGGCTTTTAAAAAGCCTACTAAAAATGGTCTAAGAAACAATAAATTTGTCATTTGTCCATATTTAAGTTTTATTATTTTTTTAACCATTAATATATTGATCCAACATTTATCATCTCTTAAGTAATTTGATGTTTTATGATAACTTTATCCTCTATTATTATATATCTATCATTATTCATTATTTTCTTTTTTTAAAAGAGCAAAATTCCCACTATTGATTCTGTTAAAGAGGTTGCGGTTTTAACAAAATTTAACGTTTTTATTATAAATCGTTTCCTAAATAGTTTCTTTATATAATTAAAATTAAGAGCTTGTTAAGAAATGATTTGATAAAAATCACTTATTCTCTAAGAAGTTTTTGTTTTGATGAATCTCTAAGGAGTTATTCCAATGGCTATGATCCCTTGCAAAATGATAAAATTACTTCCTATAATGTTAGGTAAAATTTTGTAAAATCACTTTTGGTGATTTATCAAGAATTACTAAAATTTTGGTGTCAAACACTAGGAATTGTCATTAACTTTTTAGATTGATTTTACGCATTTTAAACTATTTGCCAACGGGGCACTAATAGGTCATATCAGGTTCTAATTTGGTACGTGGTGATTTTATATTTTTATTTTTCCTAATGTATAATTTATTTATTTTAAATATATGTAGAGTGATAGAATGATATAAGAGTTAAAAAAAAACACGAGAATAAGTGCAAAGATGAAAATATCAGTATCGACAGATTATATAGAAAGTTATAATTATGGAAATCTCAGTAGAAATATTGATATCGATAAAAAAAAATGAAAAAAATTTATACAAAAGTATAAATTTTTTTAATGAAATTTTAAGATATACTTATTTATTAGATACTTTATCAATTTAATTATAAATATTGAAAAAACATTGAATGTAAATCATCTTTTTCATAATTAAAGATCTATAACACTCGTTGACTATAACAAAAATAATATTATTAAGTCAGAAATTATTCATTAATTAGAATAATAATACAAATATATAATTATTTAAATATGACTCAATACCACATATATTTTTTTTAATATTAAAAATTTTCACTATTTTTTTTATCTTTATTTTCAGCATTATATTAAAAAAATATTAATCAAAAAACACATTTATATGATAATTTTGCATCTATTTATTAATATACAAATTATATCTATTTAATATTCACTGCACCAAAATTAATTTTTTACGGCATTCATTTGGGCCATGCCATTAAAAAATATTTTTACAGCTTTCTTTAAATGCATGTCATAAATAGTTAATTATTATTAATTTTTATGGCGCATGTACACGCCATAAAAAAAAATAAAAATTACGGCATACTTTTTACAATCTGCCGTAAAAAAGATTGGCCAAGTTTTTGGCGCTGCATTCTCGCGCCTGAAAGTTTTTACTTTAAAAAGTAAAAATATTTTCCGTTTGCTCATCTCTCCAACAAACCCGGTTTTTAAAATTGTTGCATCTTACTATCTCTCTAAAACACCCACTGAGATAGTAGGAAAAAACAAAAAAAAAAAAATCTCTGCTTATCTTTCTGTTTTGCTCATCTCCAGTTTTCTCATTTCTCTATACTTTATCGGAAACCCATCTCATTGATAACTCATTTTTTTCTTTTTTCTCATCTATGATTTTTTTTTTCTCTTCTCTGGGTTGAATCGGCGCCCCTTTTTTTTAGTTTTGAAACAAAGGGTGCTAGCGGAGGCAAGATCTACCATATTTATATTTCCTGCAAAGTCTTCTCTGTAAAAGCTTGTTTTCCGAGGTATTCATTATTATTTGCAAAGCAAGAAATTTATTTGTCATTTTTTTTTTCCTTTTTTTATGTTAAATTTTTAATGGATTTTGTAGTTGAAGGGTATTACATAGTTAGGGCATACTTCCATCCTTATTGATTGCCATAGTTGAAGGGTATTACATAGTTAGGGTATTACATAGTTATGTTAAACTTTTAATGGATTTTTCTAGCTGTTGGTTTAATATCCATCATTTTAGTTGATTTTTATATATCCTATGACATTTTTTGGCTGCTAATTGCTGACATCTAGGTCTTTAGATGTTCTTTGGTTTGCTCGTTCTTGTTGCGCGATTTGTTTATCTTTTCTTTCCAGTATTACTTTTTTTGTTAAACATATTTACAGAGAGGAGAATTTGGTTGCAAATCTTCTTTCAAAGCATGCTTTGTATTTGTTTTCGGATGTGTGGTAGTGGAATCTTCCAGATTTTCATTTAAATATTTTTGTTAGTTCTGTTAGGGAGATTGCTTGTATTGGTTTTGTAATTAGTCCAGATATTCTTTTTTTTTTTTTTTCCAGTTTTATCCACTAGAATTTTTCTAGAATGAAACTTTAATAAGACTGGGACTGGGTGGGGTTGTTTAGCCCCTGTGCGGGTTGGTTTTTATCTTTTTGACTTTTTATTTGTTATTTGTTTTCCATTTTTAATAAAATTTGCCAAATTATCTTTTTGACTTTTTGAATTTTTCCATTTTTATTTTTCTGTATTTAGAAATTTATGTTTTAAATTTGGTATGGCAGCTGGCTAAAGGGTCTCAACTTAATAGGAGTTCTACATGAAGAATTTGGCAACCTTACTTTTCTTGAACAAATGTAAGTGATTGATCTTTATGCTGTAAGTTACTCTATGCTGTAAGAATTTGGCACCCTTCAAAAGCTGTAAGTTACTCTATGCTGCAGGTTTCTTTTTGGGAAACTGCCTTAATGGTTCAATTCCTAAAGAAATTTGTGACATTACCACACACACAGATCTGTAAGTCATGATATTAAAATTTAAATCATATAATTGAACCAAAAATGTAAAATTTGTGACCTTGGTTTCAATTTAAATTGCTTTTTTGAGGGTGTTGGAAGATATATAATCGGTTTGAAGGGCCTCTTTATGAGAACTTAACTAATTTGTAAGTAAATTAAGGTGGCTTTATTATGTGAATATCTGCTTTGTATTTTGAGATTTCTCATCTTTATTACCATCTGCAGTAGGATAGATGGGAGCATAATATCAGGGAGGATACCTAGTTTTGTTGGGAACTGGACCCAACTTGATAGACTGTGAGTGATTCACTTCATTCCATTTATCTGCCATCTTATAACTTTGCTGGAGTTGGATCTAAATAGATGCATTATCCTTAGGGAAACAAAAATCATGAAGATTTTTTAACTATTGCACTTGAGACATTTACAGCTAGCCTTTGTTTTCGATTTCATTTTAATTTCTCTGTCTTTCATCTATTTTTTATTTTATTTTATTTTATTTTATTTTTAATTTGTTTGCATCTCATTATCATTAATCTTTTCTCTTCTCTTGTGCTTGTAGGCTGCAGCTTTGTTTACTCTGATAGTCATAATTGCTATTAACTTAGCAATTGGAATTCTTCCCCATGTTGACAACTTTTCTTACATTGGAGGGTTCGTGACTGGTTTTCTTCTTGGTTTCGTCTTGTTACTTCGTCCCCAGTTCAGATAAATGCTATTTAGATTAAGTTGATAAATAAGATTTATAGTAATCACCTTAGGCCTCTTGAAAGTCTGGTTCCCATTTTCCTAACCACCTTTTTACTTTCAGAGATGAGTTATTAATGGAGATCGAGATAGGAATTTGAAGACTTATACGAGATGCAAATATAGAAAGTAGTTTAATTATTTTGTTAAGGTCTTTGAACTGCGTTTTTACTATTTTGCAGATTTACAGCCTTATCAATAGGTGATAAAGGGTATCCAACATCTATTGCTCATTTTCTATACCAACATGTGAAGTACCAAAGGTACTAATTGCGCTGAAATTATTAAATTAGCAAATGTTGTGTATTTCTCATAGCTTCTATATAATTTTTTTTTACCTTTTACTTGCCAGGTAATTAATTAATGCAATTTTTTGTCTCACCTGCCAATGTAGGAGCATAGAATTTTGGATTAATTAAATGTTGATCAGATGTTTTAAGGTGGTCGAGAAACTAAGCAACAATATTTTCTTTCGTAGTAAAGAATGTGTGTGTTTTTTTTCCCTTTTGTAGTGTAAATCTTATTATATGTAATACACTATGTTTAGTGTACTTGTGTTAGAATTTGAATGTAAAAGATATTTTGTGACAATACAATATTATCCATTTTAATGTAAATTGCAATTTTAGTTGTCACATAGCTTAGTGACAAAATAAAATATGTAACCAAAAGTGAATTTTTGTATTAATTAGTACATATAGACATGATATTATAGCAATTTTGTAGCAAAAGATCATATACACATATCAATGGCACCCAAAGCACATCTTAAATATTTATTTATTTACAGCATGCAACAATATGTCATAAAATATGTGATTTTTTTATTTCACCATTAGTTTTACGACATGAATTATATGCCATAAAGGTATATATATTTACAGCAAGAAAATGTATGCCGTAAATAAATATATTTACAGTGTTTTATAAATGCTTTTAAGGCAGGCAATGAATACTGTAAAAAGTGATATTTTTTATAGTAAAGCTTTATACGGCATATAAACTATATGCTGTAAATTATGTTAACAGTACGCAAAACATGCTGTAAAAAGAAAATTTTGTTGTAGTGATTGCATGTGATTGTTCTTGTTAATAGCAATGATGTAGATATGATATTAATTGGCTCTGTATATAACTGTTGTATCTTGATAATAGTTGAGTTTGAAAATGTAATCATAAGTTACTATTTGATAAGATTCTATTTTATTTTAATTTCTAAATTATTTTTATACTTTTACTATAATTATTATTATTAAATTATATACATTTACTTTATTTTTATACTTTTTTGTTATTATTATTATTATTTTATTTTCTTTCATTGAGAAAACAATAAGTTATATATATATATATATATATATATTTTGTTTTTTAAAATTTCATCAAAGTTAAAGTATATTCACTATATGATAATAAAAAAATTAGAAATATTTTTTAAATAAATAGTTAAGCGTGTAAGTTTGCATTTAATCTATCACATATTAAAATTAAAAGAAGAATATTTACAATTTGAAAAAAAAAAAAATCTTCACATTGTATGCCAAGATGAAAGCATACCATTTTATATTTTTTAATAAGTTATTTTTTTATATTTAATGTTTTTAAAATTTTATAAAAAAATAATAATTTCTAAAATTTTATGAAAATTATAAAAATTTTGTTAGGATTTTTCTTAAAAGTTGATATCCTTATCCATACTTTAAAAAAACCAAAATTTTGATTTTTGCGTCCTTGAATAAGTGTTACTTTTTTTTTTCATTGAAGTTTATTTTCATTTAAGTTTATAGTCAATTGAAATTTCTAAAAAAATTTAACTAACACTTCACGAACATTTAAAGTAAATAAATTACATATAATAATAATAAAAATAAAAAGCCATCACGTTATGAAAGAAACCGTAACTAAATATTTCAGGTTTGATTGGAAGCCCAATTCGGTAATTGCCGCTTGAAGTTGAAAATTGGGCCTTACATGGGGCTCGATCATTCCGTACAAACTTAACTTCTGTACATATCACGTCGAAAGGGCCGAAGGTCGGTTTTAACGATGTAAATCTAGCCGATAAACAAGTGCCACGTACAGTACTTGTCTGAAGAAAATATATTCCACAACTTTTTTTTTTTTTTAATAGATACTATAATCCACACCTACTTCAATTAAGAGCAGCAAAACAAAGAAAAGCAACAGTATCTTTAAGCTTTCTTTAATCTATTCATAGCGTACTATAAATTTTGAAGCTTAATTGAGAGTTTTTAATTAGAGCCATAGATTGTTAGAAGCCCATGCGTAAGAAATGGTAAAATAACAAGATCGCTAAATCCTAATATTCCAATTTAGCTTCACCTTTTGCTTTATTTAAATGAATGTGCATTCTTTCTTTTTTCTATAAAACATTCACCATTTGTTAATTTACGGAACTTATTCCACATGCATGATCTTATAAAGTACGCCACACCTTGTGTTTGTGTGTGTATATATATGTATTATGTGTGTGCATATATTACTGCCAATCGATCTCTGAGTCTCCCAAAAACGCTATCACAACTTCATATACTACTCTCAATTTATACTCATCATAAGCAACATGGTGTTGGGAGTTGGAGTCCCCAAAACAAACATCTTTCTACTTAGGTACGTTAATTATGTCATCATATATAATTTATGATTTCATATATATATATATATATATAATTTTGCTATAAAAAGTTTCAAATACTTATGGAAAGCTTTACTTGTTATTTAATCCAAAAAATTTGATTCTCTTTTGTTTCTCCTTTGCAATTTCATTATTTTGCTTTAAAGTTTATGTTTCATTAAAATGAAAATCAACATTTAATATAAAATATATATATATATATATACCGCTCAACATATAAAGGCAAAATTTGAAAATTTTTAATATTGAAAGTTGTTTTCATGTTGAATGAAATATCAACAAGAATATATTAGAGCAAAAATGAAAAAATACAAATGAAAAATCTTAGATAAGTTATATATATATATATATATATATATTTAAGTTAATTAACAAATAAAGCTTACCATAAGCATTTGAAGCTTTCTATATAAATTCTCTCATATCGAATTTGAACTAAAGCTAAAGTTCATAAACATTTTATCAGTGGAATGTAAAAAGCTCTCATATACCCACTAATAAGTTAGACTCATATATATGACTGGTACAACCGTCGATAAGGATGTTCTTAAACTTTAGTTTTAATTAAAAATCATGCATAAAAGCCTCTTTATATATATATATTTAACTATGAGGGGTGTTTATTTAATTTTTTTTTTAAATGTTAGTTTATATATACACATGCAGGGAAGCTAACAAGCAATTAGTAAAACGCCATTTTAGCAAGCTGAAGGGAGGAGAATCAATGGCGGCAGAGAAAGGTAGAATCTCAAAGAAAGGGCATGAAAAGGGTGCAGAGGGTTTGTCATGCTGGGTTCCACATCCTCGCACAGGCATATATGTTCCCAAAGGCCATGAGAGTGTCATTGATGATGTTCCTGATGGTGCTGCTTCTTTCAACCAAACTTATTGGTTCAGAGAAGTGGACGGTGTCGAGGAACCGGACCATCATATTTTGTCCAAACGTCACTTCCCAACAAACAATCTGTGATTGAAAATTAAAGATTTATATAAATTAATCTAGCATATGCTCTGATTAGATCTCAATTAGTTATAGCTTAGATAATAAAAGTTCTATATGAGAGAAGGGGAGATCAGTTCCTCGTACGTAATATGCATATGCAATATATATGGTTAATAAGAATTGTCATATGCTGACTTGATATTGCTTGGAAATATATGAGTACGTATTATATAAATGTTTACTAAACTAATAAGATTAGTTTGTTTGAATGTGCTCCACACGCCACCATATGCACCTAATGGACTAGCTCTTGTACTAAATCTTAAGAATGGATTTTTACCAATATATATATATATACAGAAGTGATGTAAAACGCGACTGGCGTGTTAGTATGAAAAGCGTTAATATTTTTGTGCAGCAAAAAACATAATAAATGCTGGCAAAATAACCCTCTCTTTTTTAAGAGTCTCTTAAACAAAATAAGTAAGCAATTAAGTTTCTCTCTCTTCTCTTTCCCTCTCAAAACGTCAACTTCTGCCCGTCCTTCCACCAGCCAGCAATGTGCAGATCGCATTCTCCACAAGTCACCAAATGATTTCAAGACTTCATTTTTAATTGTACAGCTTTTACTGTGCCCAGTGACCAAACAAGTCTCTAGCTGAAAGTTATTGTTTTGAGCGTTCTGTGGAGGCAATTTCTTTTTTAGGTACCTACCCTTCTATTTCTTTCCAGAAGAATTCCAAAGTACAGAGGTTTCGTATTAGGTCAAGAACAGAAGTTTCCTGGTGCCGGATGAGAAAATTGATGGAAAAAAAAACAAAATCAAAATAAAATAAAATAGAAAGTCTCAGTTTGGATTTTGATTTTTCCATTTTTTGAGTTTTATCTGCTTCATCTTTCCGAAGCTTGGATTTTGATTTTTTCTTTTTTGAAAAAATGTCATCTCGTCTGGAAAAAAAAAAAGAAAAAGGAATGAATTTGCTGAAAAAAAAAATAGCCTACAATATATGATGAAAAATCTGGACTGAAGAAATTTGTTTTATTTTATTTTACTTTTTTGGGTTTCCACAGATTTTAGACAACCAGCCATGAAGCAAGCCCCATTTTTTGTCTTTCCTTTTTCCTTCTTATCACGGATCTCTTATTGAAGAGTGGATCCTTCTCTCACTGATCAAAACTCCATGCCATAACCAAAATAACTACGGGCTTCTGAGTTAAATTTAATAGGAATTTTTTTTTATTTCAAGATTTTCTAAAAAAGAAAGTTGGAGAAGATGAAGAAGGGACAGAAATGGTTCAAGATGAGAGTTTGATTAGAGGGACTGAGAAAGACTAAAAAGCAAACAAAAATAATAAAATAAATAAACTACTTAAAGCTGCTTTTTACTTTATATATACAGAAAGCATGAGCAGGTGCGACGATACTGGTGCGAGGAACGCAGTTGCTCGATGAAGAAGACGAAGTTGCTGCCCAAAGCATCAATGTGTTTCATGAAACGTGCTTTTCATTAAATGAATAAAACGGTGCATTTTAATTTAACGCTTTTCATAATAACGCGCCAATCGCGTTTTACATCACTTCTGAATATATATATATATATATATATATATATATATATATGGTGTAAGAAATCGCGTTTCAGCAATTGCGTCCTGTTTAATCCCCAATCTTGACCAGCCACGTAAGTAAGTTTTGAAATGTCCATGGAGTGCTATATTCAAATGTTGGTACATTTGCAGTTTCAATTTTATTAGAGTTCATTTGGCCACTCTGCACTCTATGTTTATTTTTATCACGAAATTAGTCACGTGTTGTTATGTGATCTTATCTGCAAGGGAAATAATCATTTTACCATTAAAAAAATTAAACGGAATGTGCAAAGTGTCAAATTTTTGCTAGTTCAGAATGCCAAATGCTAAAAGAAAAAGTTTAGAGTGGAACGTGCTAACCCGAATAAAATTTAGAATGCAAACATTTCAATATTTGAATCTGATTATAAACTAAATTTTGTGTATATATATAGCAAAACTTTTACATCCAAAAATATATGTCAAGTCTTAAAAATATATGACAAATACAAATTGTATATTTATTCCAAAATACATGTAAATGACATTATTTGCCCAATTAATGTGGAGAACATGTGCATAGTGCAAGACTATCAATACAAAAAAAAGCTCTATGCACAACGTAAAATCCACATTACATAACAGGCTTTCTACGACAACTAGGTATTGCTGAATCATCTATAGTCTTAAAAAATCCGATCCAAATATGACGGTACTAACATCATATTAAAGAGCTATACGACAATTTATTGAGTTGTACAAAATGTGAATTAACATCGGGCCCATTTGATAATGGACCTAGACGTATAAGGTATATTGATATGGCACCTCAAAAATGCCACATGGCACATGGATAGCTATTAGCTACTTCGATGATTATTGTGCCTCGTATAAACTTCTTTTAGGAAAAGAAAAATAAAAAGAAAAAAACTACTTCAATTAACATTCAAACAAGAAAAATACTTAAAATTGAGGCAAAATTAACATATTAGGCCAAACTTATTTTATACTTTCCCCATCTTGAATCCTTAAAGATGGTTTCCTCCTCAACTATACTCTAGTAAAAGTAAATGAACTTATTTCTATAATTTCCACATCTCGAATCCTTAAGATGGTTTCCTCCATAACTATCCTCTAGTAAAAATAAATAAAAATTACATTGTCAGATATACAATTAATTTTGCATGATTCAGAAACAAATAAACCAAAAACTTAATGACGAAATATTGAAACTATGACAAAAAAACACTTACATGGTACGTATATGTTTTCTTATTATGACCAGTTCGCTTGCACTGTCCACACTTCTTCGTCACTCAGTTTTTGCTTTGAGAAAGAATTTGATTGACTCTTGGTCTGTCAATTTTCTAGAAACATAGGATAAGAGTACAACCTTTGCAATAACTTCTAGAGGTGCATGATATTGCATGAGATTTATGTGTGGATAATCAGCATCAACGTATGCACTACGTAGCACATCAGTAGAGAAAAATACCACACATAGTCAACGACCTAATTTTTTGCACAACACAAAAAACAAATACATGCACACAAGGATACCCATGTAAGGATGTTTTATTCTAGATCTTCACCAATATAGGTACATCATTGCCCCAAACATCGAACTTCAATTTCTCCACGCGTTCCTCCAATTTACTTTCCATCCATTTAGTGAGCGAACAATTCATGTGTTCTTTTGCTTTGTTTCGTCTATCATAAAATCACTTTTGCATTGAGTCTCTTATGCAGTCGAGCAATGGGATAATAGGCATGTTTCTAGAGGCACGGAGTATGCCATTCTTGCATTCCACAATGTTAGTGGTTATGAGCCCATATCAATTGCCCAGAAGTATGCATGTGCCCACATCGAAGGATGGGCTTCCATAAGATATCGGGCAGCATCCTCGCTAACATTGCGGATTCTGTCCATTTAAAAATCAAACTCTTCTATACGATTACCTCTAAAAATGTTATGGAATAACAACTCAATTGATGACTGCTCTTCGTTTTGCTTAAGCTTAGACTTGGGATTTGTCTATAGGTGGTCCGTAAAGTAACCATGTTATGCATCCCAAAACACTTCTCCAAAGACGATGTTGAAACTGATGTGTCTATCTTGTATGAAGGCCAAATCAAGGGGTTCTTGTATATGTCTTTATATCTAGAAAAGAACACACATAGGCTGCAACATTCTCGGTCGGCCCAATGCTGAATGCTTACAAAAAAATTTGCTGATTTTTGTCCAAACACGCTGCAATGTACATCATATCACAATATTTATCTTTCAAAATATCTCGTCAATGGCCACCACTAGACACGTCTGTTGAAAACCTTGAATGAAAGCTCAAATGACAATGAAGTAATAAAATAATCGATTATCCGAGTCCATCTCGATGCTACTCAATGACTTAAGATTGTTAGTTTCCAAAACAACAATCACAACAATAGCTTGGCGTAGAACTCCCTCGGCGTCCCCAATACTTATGTGCGTGCATGCTATATGGTCCCTCCAAGCTCTCTCTAGCTCATGTTCCCACCCAACGTTGTGCGGATGTCATCAACTATAACTTTTGGTGTCACAATACATCTAAGAGAAGTGTTATTGGATTTAAATAGCTGGTCGATTACTGAACTACTAACCTGGCGATGATCACTACTCAACATGTCTGTATTGCATGAGTGCACCGAGACATATACTCTTATAATCTAAATGTCAGACCTTCTCTTTGTGGCACAGAGTTTCCACCTGCACATATTATTCAAATAGAGAACATCAAATTTTCCTTTGTCTGACATTTTCAATTTATACTGAAATTTTTTCAAGGCTTAGCTCCATTTTTCAGCTCCTGATTATTGCTAAAAATTTTATTTATCTCAATTTCTATATACGATATGAAGGATAATTTATGCTCTATGGAAAAAGAACAGTCAAGGACATACATAATAGGTTAATCTGTATTAGGACAATGTTTAGCTTCCACCACTCCAAACATTTGAGCATGCCTTCTCCCACCCGATTCAGAATGTCCAGACGAGCTAAAACCGTGCATACTATTAGCACCTAGACTGTCATAATTTTCATAACCACTACTCTGACCATCATCGCGTATCTCTTTCCATCAAAGTTGTCAACCAAACAATCTGAATCCCAGTATGCAATTGCATCACAATCCAAACCATCATTTTTGTGGATCCCTTAAGTTGACCTACTACATGCTGGTGTTGTCTAGCTGATATTCATGTTTCGATCGAGGAACAATGTCACCAATAATGGAGACATGAATCTACAGTCCGTCGCCTTCTGGTTCTAAATAAACATTGATATGGCGACATCCGTACTACAATCAATCGGGAAAAGGTTTGACATATTAAATGTGAAGAGATACTTCATATGCAGTTCATATTGCGTAGGTTCCAAGCATAAAGCGGTATAAACAACATCTCTAACAGCTTGGAATTGCTTTGTATAAAGGTAGGCTCGCCTATGGAACCATCATATACCCAAACGTGTTTATCATTTCTTACCCACTTCCCATTGCATGAAATTTGAATTGGAATTAGCTTCATAGTACTGCAGCAAATCCAAAGAAGATAAAAAAATGTGATGTTGTATAGGAAACCAACAAAATGCAACATCCTTCTGGCAATGTCATTTACCTAACACGGCTTCTCACTTGGTATTCAAGATGTCATCAGGTATTTGAACTCATCACCATCCACTAGATCCCAACCACGTGATGACCATAGCCCATTCTCTCTCTATATATTTTAAAAGCATTTTCCTTAGAGAACTATGTCCAATTATACAAACAATATGCAAAAGAACGATATTTTATGCACATTGGTAAGTAGTGAAACTATTGACCATGTTGACATTTTTTTTCTTTTATGGTTTTAAGTAATATTTCATTTCATCCACACTCAGATTTTACAAACACAAAGCAAATCCTATATTGTAAAGATTATTACGCTGGATATGATTGAAAGAAAAAAGCAATATTTACCTTGCTATATCTCAAACTTAGTATCCAACTCGAATTGTCAATTTTTTTAAAGAGATGTCGAAAATAACTATTACAATACTCATTTGAAGGTCATGCACATGAGGAATATAGGGCATTGTTTTGTTTCTTTTCATTAAATTTTAACTGGGTTGTGACTAAACCCTAAACAACAAACGAGGTTGTGAACTTGTATTTGAATCATTATTGGGAATTAAATATGAAGGTCTATGGTGATTCAATGCGAAACCATATCGGTAGGTATATGGATGCATAACTAATGAACAGGGAACAAGTAATTGACGTCATCATAATTGGAACTCAAATTTTCGAAATCACATTTGGTTCTGAAACTTCTGGACCCATATCGTTCTATTCGATTAGTTTGCATATAGATCTAGCTATCTTTCAACACCAACAAAATAGTGAATGTGGTGGGGGATGAGGGGGACATATAGTGGGTTGGATACTTACAAACAATGTGTCACTGTATTACAACTTTATTGCCAATAGGTCATCCATCGCAAAATAGTTTGTAAAGGTAATGGATGCGAGTTGATACGTTCTATGACTATTCATCATTTCTAAACTACATAGCTTGACGTCATGTTGAAGGATAACCACCAAATTAGAAGTGTTAAACACAAAGGGTATGGTGTCCTAGCTACTTTCAATAGTGCCTCAACAAAGGTCAGGTGACCCGCCGGCTTCACATAATAGATTATGAACTCACCTCTTGAAATATGGATTAGATAAATTCATCAATCACTGCCAGTTTACTTACCAATACGGTTCCATGTCCAATCGATGTAACTCATGTAATGTCAAAAATTAATTATTAGTAACGATCCAACTTCAAACTGCATCAGTACCATTTAATATCCTTATTTATCACCTTTTTACCTACCAATATAGTTTCATGTCTAATCAACATAAACCCTATCACCTATATAATTCTTTGTTATTTGTCTCTGTGTGAAGTTTCTGTTTTTCCCATCTCTCTATAGGTCATTCTGTTTACATTGCTCGTGATGACAATGGAAGAGAGATACGATATAATTTCATACCACCATTTCTTGGACATCAAATGATGGTCTGGGAAACTGGGTTCATCTATAATTTGTGGTTCGCATGCCATGATTAGGAGCCATTATGCTTAATACAACAAGTGTTTGTATATGATCAAACTACTACTAAGATTCATTTCCCATGGAATGCTCCAAGCAGTGATGTGGATCTTTCTTTGATAAAGAGTCTTTAGATGATCACGACTGTGATGGTGATGAAGAAGATGACAATGTTTGTATATGATTCATTATGCTTAATACAACAAGTGTTTGTATATGATTAAACTACTACTAAGATTCATTTCCCATGGAATGCTCCAAGCAATGTGGATCCTCCGCCTTTGATAAGGAGTCTTTAGATGATCACGACTGTGATGGTGATGAAAAGGATGACGATGTTGAAATTTCAAGGCCCAAAATCCATGTTTCTTTTAATGAATTTACAGATTAACATTACTAGTAGACATGGTCTCTAGATTTTAACTATATTTATCCAAACTATTAGGGTAATAGATGTTGCTAGAAAATTCAAATGTATGTCCTTCTTCCATTGTCATCTTTGGTAAATATAGCAAGTAGCCTTTTAAAAAAAGTTGTAGTTAGTTCCAGTGTTGGATTCCTTAGCATCTTTTGAGTGGCATAGTTTCCGATACAATGGTGTCGGGGATCCTCATAACAACATGATTGACAAATGACATTAGTCCGTATTCTATGCAACTATAGCCTACTCCTCGTCGGAAAGCACTTTCCATCTTGCACGAGACTTTTATAGAGCGACTGAAATCCGCAGGATGGCTAGCTTGTGGCAAGCATTTAACGATACATATAGAAATTGATGAGATGGTTTACTTGTTACTGGGTAAGGTTTTGGTCGTATTTAAAAAAGGAAAGATGGAAGGAGACGAACAAGTGATGTGACATAAGAGATGAGAGGGCAATAGTATTTAAAACTTGTTACCAAGAAAAGATATGGACGACAAGGTCGCCAACATTTAAAAAAGGTTTATGGCATGGTTTCCCCTAAATCTTTATACATTTTTGCAGCTGACACCTTAACCTTATTTTTTTGGCATTTAACCCCTCAACCACCAGTTAAGGATGCACGTTAATACTAAACCTATGTTTCGTTAATTTTCCATGATCAACGCACGTGTTACAGCTTATTGTGTCGTTTAGGTCCAAAACGAAATGTACATGTTGGTTCATAACAAATCCATAATTCCCAAATATGAATTTCCCAATTTCTCTTTAAATCCCTAGTTTTTCGCTTGAACAAATCCCTAAATCCCTAATTATTCTCTCTAAATTTCTATTAAATTTATCTCAAATTTCTCAAATTGACAAAGGAGGTGAAGCAGCAACAATGGAGTGTAAATTGGAGTATAATGGAAGACAAACGATACCTGAGGAAGGAGTGGCCACCCCGATATCGTAAGTCCTTATTTATGAATGAAATGTTTTATGTTTGGTTACATGTTTTTGGCATTGATGTTGGGATTTGTGTGCTTTTACTTTCTCTGTATGGTTTTTAGGTATTATTTATTTGAAAATGCATAGAAAGATGTTATTTTTTGTTTTTTTGTATTATTTTTTTTTCTTCCAAAAATGCATATAAAGATATATATAATGATATTGTATGGTCCACTATATGTATAGTTTGCATTAAAATGTATAGAAAATTGTTTTTATTTGTTTGCTTTAACAACTTTAAGGGATAAAGTGTAAAAAATTGGGGTAATTGTCAGATTCTGGTTGAATAAGGAAACATTGGGCCCCAACCTTGCAGGTCTGTCTATGCTTGTTTATGAGAATTATGTTGTATGTGGTCCAAATTCCATGTGATTTAAATATAGAAACTGGTAATGTAGTACTCTAAGGAATCATGTGTAGTCCATTGAATTTCTTTTGCTAAATATTTAGTAGACTGATATGTGGTCTATAATGATGTATTGTATAATTGTGGTTGATTAGGCAATACATGGTTTACTTTTGTAGTCTGATTGATTGGTGAATTACACTTTTTTTTTTTTATCAATTTAATTCCATCTAGTGGCTCTGAGTTGTTTACTATAAAAGTGCACCATGGTGGTGACTTTTATCATAAGTTAGAAAGATTGTCTATTTATGGGGAAAAGTTAATTTTTTTTTTATCAATGCCATGCTGATTACATGTCATTTCTTGAGCTGAATGACATGGCTAGGGCTTTAGGATACACCCTACCTATTGAATTTTATATTAAGTGTGATAGGCTGACTGGAGAGTTTAAGCCTATTTTGATTGATACTGAGGTGAAGCAAATGACATATGACCTTGCTACCAATAGGATTGTTAATGTGTATTTTAGAAATCATGGAAGTTCTAAATCTGTCAATAATAGTGGTGAAAATAATAATAGTCAGAATGAGCAAGATGGGGATGACAATGAAGATCTAGATTTTATTGATATAGATTATGAGCAAGATGGGGATGATGTTACTTTTTTCAAGTATGTCGATCCAACTTTTGAATGGGGTGGCTTAGGGAGTAGCAATTCTAGAGATGAGTTTAATGATGAGGTTGAATCTGAACCTGAGTTCAGGGATGAACTTATAAGTCTTAGTGGGTCTTCAGATGATAAAAATAGACATGGTAAAAGAAAGTTTGAAGAGTTTAGTGCTGAAACCGATATGAGTGACCTTAAATTTAAGTTAAGGATGTTGTTGGATAGTGCATCTGAGTTTAGGGAGGCAATAAGGGAATATGCTATAAGGAATAACAGAAGTGTGCAGTTCATTAAGAATGATAAGGACAAAATCAGGGCTGTGTGTAAACCACCATGTGAGTGGGTTATTTATGGTAGGTTGCAGCCTAATAAAAGGACTTTTCAAGTGAGGACATATATAGGTGAACATAAATGTGAGAAGATTTACAAAAATCTCAATGTTACTTCAACTTGGTTGGCTAAGAAATATGTACCAAAATTTAGATAAGATCCTAAATGGAAGTTAGGGCCATTTATTGACACTGTTAGAGATGATTCTTTTGGGCAAATTTCTAAATGGAAATATTATAGGACCAATAATAAAGCCCTTAGAATTATTTAAGGGTCTGTTGTGGATCAATATGGAAAGCTGTGGGATTATTGTGAAAAGCTAAGGAAAACTAATCCCGGTATAACAGTGATTATAAAAATTGAATTGCAAGGGGAGGTTTCTCAATTTCAGCGGATTTATATATGCTTAGGAGCATTGAAAAAAGGGCTTGTGGAAGGGTGTCAGCCACTAGTTGGCCTTGATGGTTGCTTCATCAAAGGGCAATATCATGGTCAATTGCTTTCAGCAGTAGGTATTGATGCTGAAAATGCAATGTACCTATAGCATATGCATTAGTGGAGGTAGAGAACAAAGGTACTTAGTCATGGTTTTTGGAGTTATTTACAAGAGATATTGGAATTGTGAATTCCCATGGATAAACTTTCATTTCGGATAAGCAGAAAGGACTTCTAAATGCCTTAGATGGTATAGTACCTAACTCTAAGCGTAGACATTGCCTAAGGCATATGCACAACAATTTCAAGTCTGTCTTTGTCTTCAAACAGATGTTATGGGCTGCTGCTAAGGCATCTATAGTGCCTAGATTGAGGCTAAGACGAGAAAAATAAAGAAAATAAGTGTTAAGGCATTTAACTAGATCAACGAGAAGGCACTAGACCTAGCAACGTGTCGTATCGTGTCGTGTGATATTCGTGTTCGTGTCAAAATTTTCTCATCCAAACCCAACCCATTAAGCTTTCATGTTGAAATATGTAAACCCAAACCCGTTCATAAAATTATCGTGTAACCCGTTATCCAACTCGTTAACACGTTAACTTTTTTCAAAATTATTTTAAAAAAAATAAAAATATATTTGATTTATAATTCATAGTCTATACTAAAAAAATAATGAAGCAAATATAAACATAAATATTTGTATCTTTTTATAAATCAAAAATAAAAACTAAAACAATATACTTAATACATATTAAAAAATAACAAACCACGCAAATATAATACTTAAATCTTTCTACAAATGAATAATAAAAATTTAAAACAATATTGTTTGAAATAACAATAATACATAAACATATTCAATTTCAACCACATTTTCATTTTTTGCATAGACAATCCGATACATATGACATCTTCAACCATAATGAGCACAACCTCAAAGGCAAAACACCTAAAAAAAAGTTAAATTGTATATTATTATCCAAATTGATATAGAAAAATTAAATAATGGATACCACTTACATTTCAATACATCTAATCATCAATAGAAAATGTGTTAGAGCATTGTCCTAATTTAGCTTGTTCAACACTCAATGTAATGTCATCTTCTGTAAGTTCTTCTAAATTAATGGCATCATCTAAAACTAAATATATAATAAAATTAGAAATATTCATGTTAAAAAAATAGTAATATATATAAATGTAAATGTAAATTACTTTCATTTCCAAAAAGTCAATCTTTTGTACATAATAAAGCTTGTACTACATCTATCTTTATTAGTAAATTCAGTTTTTTATTTATTAATAAATTACTAAAATGCCATTAAAGACTAATGAGTCCTTAATGAGTCTAACGGGTTTTCGCAGGTAAACCCATTAAAACCCGTTAAGATAACGGGTTTATAACGTGTTGACCCGTTATCAACCCAACCCGTTTCAGACAAACCCAAACCCGTAAAAATCATTCGTGTTCGTGTCGTGTTAACGGGTCGTGTTGAAATTTGCCAGGTCTAGAAGGCACCTATCCATTGTTCTAGGTCACTTTAGCACTAGGCCTAAGTGTGACATGCTTCTTAACAACTTGTGTGAAGCTTTTAATGCTATCATATTAGATGCAAGAGATAAACCGGTCCTAATTATGTTGGAAACAGTGAGGTGTTATCTCATGCATTGAATGGCCACTAGGAGAGAAATTGTGAGTTAGTGGAATGGGGAAATTGGTCCTAGAGTATCAAAGATTTTGCAAAAAGTTAAAAAAGATGCTAAGTATTGTATCTTAAGTTGGGTTGGGGACTACAAATTTGAGGTTCAAGTTCCCCTGGATGGTTCTCAATACATTGTAGATTTTCAACAATACAGTTGTTCATGTCGAAAAATGGAATCTCAATGGCATCCCTTGCATACATGAAATATCTTCCATCCGCAGCAAAGATAGGATCCACTTGGCTTTGTCCACCCCTGTTACAAGAAGCCAACATATTTGAAGGCATATTTTCCTGTCATTTGCCCAATGAATGGACATGAATAATGGCAAAAAAGTGGTTTGCCACCTCTATAAGACCCAAGTTTCCACAAGCAGCCAGGAAGACCTAGGAGAGTACGAAGAAGAGAGCCTAAAATAGTCATCAACAACAAAGCTTAAGAGAACTGGGATGGTAATGACATGTTGGAACTGTGGACAGGTTGGCCATAATTCGAGGAAATGCCCACAGCCACCAAATCCCAACAAAAAGGTTAGTTACAATTTTATTTTTTTATCTCGGTTTCTGAAAATAATTGTTTTTATCTAACTTGTCCATATTTACAGCAAAAAAAAATAGAAGTGAGGCATCACAAGTGGGACTGGATGATCTCAGTGATACTACTCTTAGTGGAGCACAGCCACACGTGGCATATATTACTCTTAGTGGGGTATAATATTTATTTGTGGTCCACTAACCATTGTCTTTTTAATATTTTTCTAATTAATATTTGTAAATGTGTATTTATCTATTTGTTTTATAGGTTCAAGACAAATCATTTAGGCCAAAAATTCCTGTCAGAAGACCACAAAGTAAGCCAACAAATTATGGAAAGCTGCCAGCCACACAGCCAGTTGAACAACCACCTTGAATGTATGGTATTTCAGCCAACCAAGCAGCCACATAGCCACCAAGAAGATTATTGAGAAACCATGGCAAGCAGTCCAACTCCAATTCAGCAAGCCAAGCAGGCACATAGCCAACCAAAGTCCAACCATTTAGCCAACCAAGGTCCAACCATCCAGCCAACTAAGCTCTATTTCAGCCAACCAAGCTCCAACCAAGCAGCCACACTCCAGCCACCACTCAGACGATCACCTAGGAAGCATGGAAAACAAGCAGAAGTTGAAAAAGACAAGGGAAAGAAGAAGATGATGTAGAAACTGATAGCCTTCTTTGTGATCTTTGATGGTTTATGAACTGTGGCTAAGTTTTGTTTTTTGTGTACTTTTGGACAATATTAGCATTTGCTAATGTGTTAATGTTTTGTGTTAAAGTTTTTATATTCATGTTAATGGATGTATGACAAATATTAGTTTCATTTAATTGATGTATGACAAATATTAATTTCCTTTAATTGAAATATAATATTTCATGTTTTATAATTTCTTTCAATTTAATTTCTTGCTCAATTTTAAGCCAGTATATAATAGGGTACATTTAATTGAAATTGACATTGTTGCATTGAAACATAAAATAAAAAAAATTCATATAATTTTGTGCCAAAAGCAAATGGTACATATTATATTACATTTCAACTAGAATAATATGTGTTTGATTAAACACATATCAGATTTTACAAATAACATACTATTCAAAAAGGATCTACTTACCATCTATTCTTTACATGCAACTACATTAACATTAACACTAAACATTTTTCCTTAATAGAACACCTAAAACATCACCAGCTACATTTGCACCTAGCATCCATGCTAATAGCACACCTACAACATTTCACCAACTACAATATTTTTCTTTTTCACCATTAACTTGATAGATAAAATCATGGAAGCCATAAAAAAAATTCATAAAATTTGAATCTTAGATTGTAGTCTATGGTTTTGGTCTTCTAGCTTTGCTAAAAAGGATCAACGAAGGTGGGCACTAAAGACGCGGACGGTGGGAATAGGGATGGTCCACTAAATGCAGGTTTTTAAAAGGTAGAATGACGATTTCACATGCCAAAGAACAGTTATTTTAAGCAAAATTTTGATTTTTAAAATCTATGGGAAAAATTTTCACACATCCTACACATTGGCCATATATATAGATATATATATATATATACCTCAAAAAAAATTTGCACTAATGTTCTCTAAACTATATATTTATTACATTTTACTTTTCATAACTTTTAAAATTAGCAAAATTACACTTGTTTATACCAAAACTATGCTCTAGAAAGGCAAGATGTTAACCTGCAATTTTTCTTCCATCATATATCACATGACACATAAATAGGGGTGAAAAATCAATGTTGTATTTAAAAATAAATAAATAAATAATTAGCATCAATGCCCTTTAAGAATTGTCCCTTAAAAGTATGTTTGTTATTACAAATTTCCCCTTAAATTATTATTTAATATTGTTAAGCCTTGAACATTTTGAAATTTTCGATAAATATTTTCTAGCCCTACAAGATTATGGAGCTCAATATAACCAGAGGAAAAATATTTCAAGATCCATAAATAATTTATAACATTATAATTACAGTGTCTTAAAAATTAAAACTTTGGTCTTCAAATTATTATTTTTTTACTAAATTGTACAAATTTATTCTTACTTACATATTTTTCTTATTCCATCTGTCAATTTTTGTCCAATTTTATATTTATTCTAAGAGAAGAGAAAAATTCAAAATAATGAAAAATTCAATGAGAAGTGTACGCTAAAAATTGAAATAGAAGATAAATATGTAAATTCTTTTAAACTAAGGGAATTTTTTGCAAAATAAAAATTGAAAGTAAGAGCACAAAATTTTCAAAGTACCAAGGAAAAGTTATGAAATTATCTCTTTTAATATATTAATATTATAAATTTAAAACTTCATGTCAAATTCACTGTCAAAGTTGCTTGACTTTTATATATAATTAATGTCATACTCCATCTTTGTTTGTTCTATATATGGTGAAAATGAATTCTTCCAATATTTTACCATAAGCTTATTATTTTATGGTAAATCTATAAATATTTATTCTACATTTTTTTCGGTAAAAATATTTATTCTACATATATACAATATTCTACATGCATATATGATTGTTCTAATCTCTTTATACAACAATACATGTTTTTATTTATATAGATGAAGACTCGTTTTGCTATGGTAGAGATATTATCGGATAGGAGTGTACAAAAACTTAAAAATCCGACCCAATCCGGCCGATCCAACTCAAACCAATCCAATCCATTGGAAAAATTGAATACTCTGAACGGGTTCGGGTTGGATGATATATAATATGATATCATCAGGTCAGGTATCAGATTGTGTTTTTTAAAATCTATTAGACCCAACCCTATCTATATTAAAAAAGCAAAAAAAAAAACAACAACTTGATTTTGACCCAATTCTAATACTATTCTAAAAACATTTATGGCCACCCTAGCCCATCTCCCTTGACCAAGTCCCAACTACGCCCCCCCTCTCAAGTCAGTTGAGTTAGCCATCTCTTTGAACTCTTTCTCTTTCACTTTGCACGGCTGCACCGATGACCGACTCAGCTCCAGTCTTCGACTACAAAAAAGAAAGAGTTTTTTTGTGACGGAAATCATTGTGACGTTCACTTAACCGTCATATAAATAGGGTCTATAATGACAGGCATATCTGAATCGTCACATATTGTACATTAAATGTGACAAATTTTACCTCGTCACAAGGCGCTGTCACTAATTATCATAAATTTTTTGGAGCAAATAAAATTTTGAATTATTTGAGTTCATCTGTGACAAAAACTACAAATGTTGTCACAAATTTTACGAAAAAAAATAATATACAATTCAAAATAATTTTGTGACAAAGTTATATCCGTCACATTTGAATATATTGTTAATTGTGACAGTTATTCTGTCACAATTACATTTAAAATTCAGAGAATGTTTAACATTTTGACCGAAAAATTTAAAAAGAAAATTTACCGCTCATACATTTAGCACAACTGTGATGGAATTTTAAGTTTGTTGTCACAGTTAGTAATTCAATTTATTAAAAATATGGTAAAAAATTTGGGAAATAATCAAAATCCCTTTATTTTTTTTTCCTTCTTCTTCCCTATTTCCCTCGATCCCTCTCTCCCTTTTCTTCCTTTTCCCTTTTTTAAAAGACCCATGCAACTTAAGCCTCTCACTGGAAATCTGATCATATCCTGCGACGGCCAGCTCCCACTGCCTAGAAAAGAATGCTCAACCTTTCTGTTGCCTTCCCTCCCGACTTTTTGGCCGTGGAACTCTGCGAATTGCCAAAAAAATAAAAGAAATTGGCATATTTGTTTATTCTCTGTTTGGCAGATTCCGGCGTGTTTCTGGTTGTGGGTGTTTTCCTTTTCCCCTATTTTGGACATTCTAAACCCGTTTCCACCCTCCATTTAACACGGGTATTCCTCATTTGATTTGTACGAAGAGAGGAATTGAAGTCGCGATTTTTTGGCCTTTTTTTCCGTATTGACCTTTCCTTTTTGTGGTAATGTGGGTTTGTTCTATCAAATGCGTTCTTTCTGTATAATGGATTTTGCAGAAAAGTTGGATAATTCTTAAATAAATTAAGAGAGACCTAAGTATTTTAAGAAAAAGGGGATAATTCATTACTTTACATGGTCTTTCGAAAATTTGATTTGGAGCTTTGTTCCAAAGTAAGTTTACCCTAAGGATCTGATTGCATGTTTTAATTGAATATTGCTTAGAAATTTAATTTCCATGGTTTATAATTTTTTATTGTATTAGGGAATATGTTATAGGTAAACCTGTAGATGGAAATGTTGATACTTTGTTGCATCTTTGACATCAAAATGTTTCTTGGCATATGTTCATTTTTCAATTTTGTTTTAGGTTCTATAGATGTTTCAACAGGATTAAATGGATGAGAATTTTCTTTTAGACATGGTAACATGTATCAATTCCCTCACTTTTAGCCTGGTCTTTTTTAATTTATTTTTTGTTCTCTTACTTGCTTTAGGGACTTTTGATAATTAAGGAATTATAACTCCACGTTTTCTCGATGGAATCTTCTAATCCTTATGATGGTAATGAATTATGCTTCGTAGAGTTGGTTTACAGTTTCATTTGTTTTTTGTCCTATTATATTATTGATGTATGGCATTCATTGAGTTGTGGTACATTCTTTCATTGTAGAATTTATCATGTTATTTTTTATATACTATTATTTATTATTATTGTCCATTGAATAGTCATAGGATTGATATGGCCTTATTCTCATGGAAATAATTTACCTTGGAAAGCTTTCATGTTTCTATGATGTATGTTATTCTATAGCCATTTGTCTATTTTAGGTTTCTCCCCTGCTTAGAAAAAGGAAACTTGGGTAAGAAATACTTAAAGGGCAAGTGAAATAGAGGTTGTACATTGGACTTAAGGAATTAGTAAAATTCACTAGGCAAGCACTGAGTTTGTGATGTGGTTTTTGGAATGACTTTTTGGCTATTCTTGATCCATATGTGATATTCGATGTATCTATACATGATAAGTGTATATCTCCTTTTTGTTTTTGTTTTTGATTAGGGACATTTTTTTTACATGAATTAAAATGAGGATGGAATAGAAATGGAAGTTGAAGTTTGAAATTTCGTTCATAGCTTGCTGTAACCGTGTAGTTTAACTTTGCATGAGATGAATGGATCTGATATAGGTAAAGATTACCTGAGGTTTAGAACTGTGAATTAACTTTACTTCTAATTTGGTTTGTCGACCCACAGTAAAAAATTAAACTAATTTCATTCCATTTCATCTCATAACCATGAAATTGTGATGCGTATCTTCTATTAATTACACCTCATGGAAAGGTAAAAACGTGAGGAAGTTCTTTCAATTTTGTCTCTTTTGGACATTGTCACAAACCTGTCTCGTGACTTTCCAAATTACATGGTAATAAGCATTTCATTTTTCAGAATCCTTATTACTCGTTGCTAGATAGCTAGTTGCTACTTTAAAGGATTTTTGCCTTATGTTTTTGGGTTTCTTTCTTTTTGTTTTCAGATTTTGGGTTATGATTCTTTTTTCTTGTGAAAAACTTCATCTTCTAAGATTGTTTCTAATGAGATTCTAACTCTTAAATTTCAATTCATTTTCTCATGTTGTTTTTCCTTTATCTTTTGCTTTTAGCTTAATGTCTGTGTTTTTCTTTTCTCTCTCTCGTACATTTAATATCTTTTTTGAGTCTCTTATTATATAGTTTTTTTTTTCATCTCTCAACTGTCGAGAATATAATATATATACACTCCTCTATCATTGAAAATGCTCTTTTTTCTGCAGCAACCCTTGTCATTGAACAAGCTCTCTTTTAGATCTGGCTTTTTGTGCTAGCTCTCAATGAGTTTTTTGGATAGAGAAGAGAGCAAAAGGTTTTCTAGTTTGCTTACTGTTTATATATTTCTTTAGTGCTCTACAAGGAGGAAACCAGGTAGCATTCATATGCATTCCTTTTTTATTATGTTCTTTCTTTTTTTATTTTTTCTGGAATATATATTTCGATCATCACTGTACTAGTTTTCTCACATTTCTTTTTTCATTTTTGAATAATTGTATACAATTATTCAACTGATGTGTATAACTGATATGTTAGTAAGAATAATATGAATTTGCTGATATGTTTTCATGGATTTAATAAATGTATAAACCATGGTCTTAAAAGGGGTTAACATAAATTTTGATGATTTTTTATTTGTGTTTGGAGTTAAAGTCTGAACCTTAGAGGTGGAAAAGATGAAATTGGAGGATGACAAAAACGAGAACATGAAAGACCGCAAAGTAGTGGAAAACGCTTTGGAGCATGAGAAAAAGGTGAACACAAAGCTATCAAAATGCATAAAGAATGCTGAAAAGGTCATTGAGAAAAATGCCAAGAATTGTTGGGCTAGGGGTGTTCAACGCCAAGAAGAAATTCAAGATTACTTATCCCCCTTTCAACCCATCACTTTTGGAGGATAATTACGTTTTTTCGGACATGTCAACTAACGTGGATGAAGTGACAGGTCCTGAGTACAATTCAGTTGAAGTCTTTGGACCTCCAGCCTTGTAACAAAACAAAGACATCTTTGTAACACTAGTTCCCCTATCATCCGATCCTCCAATCATTCTGAGTGCAGATGTAAACACCGAGATAACCTCTGCGGCTGGCCAGCCACCTACTGTAGCTCCATGAATACACGAGAAGGGATTTAACTATTTATTTTTATTTCTTATTTTAGACCTTGCAAGGTCTCATATTATATTACTTTTTTCTTTAAGCTTTTCAACTTCAGATGTACCTTTAGTTAGATAATGAAAAACTAAAAAATGTTTGGTTACCTTGCCTTTTATTTGATTTGAAGATGCAATCTTCCTTTTCGTGTTTGCATACTTTGTCTTTTTACAAAGTTTAGTAACTCTTACCCAGACCCAAAACAACAGTCAAACCAACTGTACACAGAGGTGGAAAACATGTCATAGATGAATCTTTGTGTATAAATGTGACGTTCACATTTATCCTGGTCCAAGACCAATTCGTCATTTATTTTAGTCCGAGACTAGTTTGTAGTCATGACCAATCTGTGACTAGCTCGTAGTTATGACCACTAGTTGAACACTGTGGATTGAATATTTGGCTAGACAATGACATATCGACTTCCGGACAAGAAATAATAAATTTAAACATGCATAAGAGAATGGGAATGTTAAAAATGCAATTTTTATTATATAAATTCATAATAACAAAAATTTTGAGAGCTAATATACCTCCAGCTTCTCTTTTATTTTTAACAAAAATGGAAAAGAAACAAATACTAACACATTTAATTTAGAAATAAATAAAAAAAATTTGGGCAAAAGATCATCAAATGCTCAAAATTCCAATTTCATGTCACTTTCTTACCTTGGGAATCTTGAAGTCGATATACACCAAGCCTGGAAATCTAGATGACCGTATGAGGTCTCTTCCAATTGGGTCCAAGCTTTTCAGTATTAAGATCTTTCGTGTTTTGGAAAACCTTACGAAGCACTTGATCCCCTACTTGGAATTTGTCTAGCCTTGTCATTCGCGTTATAATCCTGGGCTGCTAACTGTCGGTATTGACCGAGCCTTATTTTTCCAGCCTCTTGGAGCTCATTGGCTTAATCTAGAGCTAGCTCTTCAGCATTTAATGGTTTAATGGTTCTAGTTGGCCATCAGTTCTAATTATTTTTTTAGCTATTTCGATTGGGATCACAACATTAGTTCCGTAGACTAAAGATAAATGTGTTTCCCTAGTGGGCTCTCGCACTATTGTTAGGTATGACCACAATACTCTTAATAAATCTTATTTAGGGATTATTTCATTAACATCCCTTCTATTTAAGGTCTAATTGACATTTAAGTTTTGTATACTTCAAATACACCTTTTACGCCATGAAAATTCAGTAATTCTAACAATGTTTAAGTGTAAAATGATGATAATATTCATATTCTATTAAAATAATAATAAATTTAAAATTAAGTTGTTTTTTATAAATAAAAAATAAAAATTTGAAAAAATTCATTCTCTCTTTCTCTCTCCTCCACCTGCTTCTTCTTCTTTCTTTCTTTTTTTTTTTAAATATTTTTCTATATCAACTTCTCTCTCTTTCTCTTTCTTTCTCTCCTTTCCAAATTTTCTTCTAGATGCTTCTTCTTCTGTTTTTTTATTTTTCCTTTTTCCTTTTTCCTTTTTCTTTTTTTCTTTTTTCTTCTTTCCCAACCCCTATCTCTTTCTCTCCCTCTCCTCCCCAAGATTTATTTCTCTCCCAACCCATCTACCAATCCCATATTTATTTTTCTTCCACCATGAAACAATTTGTAATCCAAAGACAATAACAAAAATTGTCATAATTATAAAACTAAAAACAAATAAAAATAAAAATAAAAATCCATGCAACCCCAAATACCTGTTTCTTTCTTTCTTTTTTCTTTTTTTACTCTCTCATTTGTCTGTCTATGCCACATGAAGAAAACAAAGAAGAAGATGAAGCAATGTCTATGCCACAGGAAGTAAACAAAGAAGAAGATGAAGCAAAAGCAACAGAAGAAGAGAAGTTATAAAAATAAAAATAAAAAGAGAAAGGAGGGAAAAAATAAAGAGAAAGAGAGGAAAGAAAAAAGAAAAGGAGAGAAACTTTAAGAAAAAAAATTAAAAGAGAGAAGGAAGGTAGAGAAGAGAGAAAGTGAGAGAAAAAAATATGGAGAGATTAAGAGAGAAGAAGAATAGAAACTAAGAAAACAGATACATTAAATGATTATTCTACCTTTCTGGCGTTAAGTTTAATAGAATTTTATTAACAATAGAGATACTTTTTAAAATTTTCAAAACCTGAAAATCATATTTAAAATTATACTAAAGCATAGAATTACCTCTTGAAGTAATAAAATATAAATAATGAGATTTGTTCTTATGTATTAATTAAGAAGTAAAATGACTTCGTTATTTATTACAAAATAATATGGAGGAGAGATTAAGAGAGAGAAGAATAAAAACTAAGAAAACAAATACATTAAATTATCATTCTGCCTTTATGGTGTTAGGTTTAACAGAATTTTATTAACTGTAGAGGTACTTTAGAAAATTTTCAAAACTTAAAAGTCGTATTTAGAATTATACTAAAGCATAGAATTACCTTTTGAAGTAATAAAATATAAATAATGAGGTTTGTTCTTATGTATTCATTAAGAGTAATGCTACAGGCACAATCTATTCTACCAACTTATATACCACCATAGTTAAAATTTGACATGATGTGGGCCATGTGACTATTTAAGTTTCAGATTTTAACTCATGGTGGTATACAAGTTAGAATAGGTTGTGCCTGTAGCATTACTCATTCATTAAACAGTGACAAAATGATTTCGTTATTTATTACAATATGTCAGAATGATAATTCAATCACGCGAAATGAGTCGACATCGTTTGGACTTAAAAATGTTAATGAAAAGGTATTAGGGCCAGAAGTTTTATTTTTTAATTTCATATGAGCACTTAACTATCTTGCAATGCATCAAGCTTGATATGCATTTGAAATGGAATTGCTAGCTAGTTAGGTGTAATGTTGTATCCACAAAAGACATTAGGTTGATGTCAAGTATGTTTTTCATTATTTTCAAGGGTCTATAGATTTTGGTTGATATTAACTCCTGAAATGGGCTACAATGATTTTGGTTATTTATTTGATTCCTCTAGTACCATATTACAGGCTGATATACGTTTTTTAGAGGAAGTACTGTGAAATATAAAAATAAAAACAAAAAAATATGCATATAACATGGTAGCATGCCAACTCTTATTATTTTTATTTATCACGTATTACATAAATTTTAATTGTGATAATCACATACAACGTCACGCAATAATAAAATAAAACAAATAATCCTACAAAATATTTATTTATTAAATGTCGTGTCACTCTATCTATCAATGGTATGTTGTACCACATTGCATATATAACAGTTGTATATAATTTTTTGTCAAAAATAGCAACTTAGAACAATTATCTAAGGTAGTGAACAGTTGAATAATAAGTTGGGCATTAATTATAATCATCACTTTATCCTAACATTGATAATAGAACAATTAATTATTTAATTGTAGCTTTTGAAGTTTCAACTGCAGTTTTTGAAGTTTTATCTAAATTAAATTTAGTTTTTTAGTTTTCTGACAGTACATCTGCAGTTATTGTTGGTATATATAATTACTATTATATCATTTATTTAAAGTATATCTTTTTTTTTCAATAATAATAGAACAAAAGTATAATGATAATTGTATATGCTAATAAGGACAGATGTATTGTCAACAACCCGACTAAATTATATTTTAAACCAAACCTCAGAAGTTGCACTTAACATAATTATATAATAGTTTGTATCTGTCATTTTTTAGTAAAAAAAAATATTAATTTCAACTGCAGCTCTTGAAATTTAGCTTAAACTAAATTTAGTCTATCAGATTTCTGACAATACATCTACAGCTCCTATTAGTATATGCAATTACTATTATATCATTGTTCAACTGTTATTGAAAAAAGAGAATATATTTTAAATCAAAAATATAATATTAATCGCATATGTTAACAAAGATTATAAATGTATTTATCAGAATCAAACGAATTTTAATTTAAATTAAATTTAAAAAACTGCAATTGAAATTAATTGACAGGACAGCAGTACCCAAGTCCTGCCTGCAGGACTTAATCACACTGACTAAGTCCCTAAGCAGTCAACAACCACCATAATTACTAAATTCCACAACCAAACTCCTAAATGCCAGAAAATTCAATAGAAATTTCGGCAGAGTTTCATATGTTTTTGGAACATTTCCCAAATACATATAATTGTAATTCCTGCAAGAAAACACATTCCTATACATAATTCAATCTACCAGCACACATTTCCACACAAACCACATCTCGGTAAATAATTTTAACAGTCAATAAATATATATATATATTTTTCGCAGCTGGACTCAGTATAAAATCTGAGCTGCCTACATACCCTTATTAATAGGGATCAAGCTACCTGTAGTTCTTAAAATAATTTTGCATTTAACAATGAGAATACAAATATACCACTCAATTTATTCAGGATATAAGTCCAACACAGGTATAATCAATCATGCACAGACTTAGCAATAAACCATCAATCCATCACAATATCTCATCATATAGAAATTATAACCAATTTCATATATTGCATAATCATTAGAATAATGAAACATTAATAGTACTTTAATCACTTTTAGTTTCAACAAACTTTTCAAACCATATAAAAAGGTAATGGCTATGTATATAGAATATATCAATGAAAAGCCACGGACGCATATATAAACTAATCATATATACCGGACGTGTAATAACCATATATGAAGGACATTGCAGTGAAAAGCCACAGATCATATATATATGAACACATCATATATATACCGGGCAGGTAAGCTAACCATGAAAACCCCAGTGAAAAGCCACAGATCATATATGTGAATAAATCATCATATACCGAGCGGGCAATAACATTTTCTATGAAAACCATTGTCCTTCCATATATTTAAAAACGTATATATATGTATAATATCATAGCTTGGCGGCATAACCCATCGCCCAAGCAAACAATCTGGCGGCATAAACCATCGCCCAATAACTTGGCGGCATAAACCATCGCCCAATAAACTTGGCGGCATAAACCCTCGCCCAAGTAAATAACCTCCCTACTTGGCGGCATACCCCATCGCCCAAGTAGTCACCAACCTTATTACACCCTTTACTTGGCGGCATACTCATCGCCCAAGTAGTACATAGTAACATACCATAGATATCATTTCATCAACAAACATAGGTGCAAATTTACATTCATTTATACTCAGTCTCACAAGAATAAATATATCAACAAATAACATTTATTCTATGAATGTAAATCAAATCAAATAATATTTAAATGCTCAATTCAATTCTCACATTCACGATAACCATTTATCATAATTCCAAGCTCCATAAATTCATATCAATTTTATTTGCAAAATCACAAAATGAAAGAAAAACAACTATATAATGTAATCCATACATTTCTTAGTGGTTCTCCTTAAATACGGAGTCCATTTACAATCACAATTAATAGAAATGAAATCTACCAGCAATTCACTTTACTCAAAGTACACATCACAATCCAAGTTACCTCTCATCGGCAACCAAACACAATTTCAAGAACATATCACTTTCACAGAAATCCAAAATCGAATAATTCATACTTACAAGCTCATAAACATGAATACCATATCAAATATTCAACATTTAACTATGAACATAACGACGAATATGTAATACAAATACACCACAAGAATTAAATTCGCATCTTCATCTATAAATCTCACAAGTTATGTAACTATTATCAATAGGTACAATGAGGAGACCATTCAAATACATTAATTGAAGGCTAAGTCACATAAATATAAATTCAAGTATGTTCATAAACAAAATTATCTATAAAAACAGTTTATTGGCTTTCCTTAACTTATATAATCACACTAGCAAGCATAAGTGGTGCTCACATTCATACATATTCATATATAGATAAGTACACATACATAACTATATATACATATAGTCATTAGCAATTTAGTTGCTTTAAAAAAAAAACAAAGGCAAATAAATTATATTTGAAATCTAATTTGCTTACACAAATACACACACACACATATATATATATACACAACCATATACTCAACTCTTATCAAGATACACATATAATACATAGAACACCACTTAATCATAAATTAAATTAAACTACCAGTCATAGCACTTAATTGCTTCACAAGTTATCATAAATGTTATGTTATTACATTCTAATTTTCACAAATAACCCAAATCTAGCTCAATTTAAGCAAAATTTCACATACTCAACAATAATATGCAAATTATATATTAAAACGAAGCTTGAGGAACGGGTAAAACAAAAATCAACTTATCTTGCCCAATTGATGCCGGTGCTTGCCAGAAAATGATCGGAAAAGTCGCGGCCGAACTCCAACTCTTCGCACTGCTCAATTGAAGAGGATTTGGGTAAAAAGGATGATGGATTCGGATTCAGGGGGTCCAAAATAGGGGGAAAAGAGGTGACCCATCGCCGAAATCTCGCCGGAAATCGGCGATCGGTGAAAATGGAAGCCACCGGCTTTCTCCCTTTTTCCGGCGATACAGGCGGTTCCACGTGCTGCCACCGATCCGGTTGGGAAGCTGAGGTCGCCGGCTCCACTTTGCAGGTGAGTCTCGGCCTGATCTGGCCGGAAAATGGCAGTTGCACGGAGAACGGGATGGGACTGCTGCGCGGGAGAGAGTCGATCGCGGGGGNGGGGGGGGGGGGGGGGGGGGGGGGGGGGGGGGGGGGGGGGGGGGGAGGGGGGATCTGGAGGTAGAGGGTAATGGCCAGTTTGGTAATTTCCATATTTAATTAACAATTTTTTCAAAATTACCAAAATGCCCCTCACACTATTTTAACTATAACTTCACAGTCTTAGCTCCGAATCAAGCGTACTACTAGTCTACGGACTCGTATCGACGAGCTCTACGCTACGGTACTAATTTCAAAGCTCAATTTTTGTCCACTAAAAAAGTGAACCATTGACCCACTCATGGTCAACTTAATCAAATTTTAATATTTTAATATTTTTGAAAAACGGGATGTTACATTAATTGTAATAATAAAAAATGTTATCATAGGTTTGTATTGGTCATATAGGTAAAAAGGGAATGATATACTTAGATAATGTAGTTATAAAATCTGTTCCTTTGGGTCGTGTAGTAGTTGATCAATTAATGTCATATTTCTTCAATTTTATTCCAACTATGAAGCATCATGCTTGTTTTAATCTTCTTTCCTATAATCTCATCTACATGGAGTGTAGGGATTAAAGGAAAAAAAAAAGATTCAAAAGAAAAAAACTGAAAGTTTTCATAAGTAAATAATCCAATAATTTTGCAATAAAATAATTTAATTTACTTTATTTGCTTCAATGCATGCGTTTCATGTTTGGTATACTAATTAATTTATACTCACTTCCAATTCATATAAAGTCAACTTATTGTTTGTGATATAATGGGTCCAGTCTGTGGCTCTCTGGAAGTACAACACCCACTTCTCACACACATGTGAGACCCAAAGTACAATTTTTTTCCCTCCAAGGGTATTTTTGTATATTTGTTTGTGACTTTCTTTTTCGGTGTGGTAAGAATTGGTGATTGATCTTCTACCAACACATTAAAACTTGATTATCAAGTTTTTGGTAATCAAGTAAAATAATTTTGTTTGTTCTTTTGTAAAATCAACAATGTTTAGTCTTATTAAGGCTCAAATTAGTGGTCACGTGATTTATTTATTTATATATATATATATATATAGTGTGGCCTGTATGTTTAACTTGGCATATAATTAATCAAGACATAAATTATAATTGCTTTCTTTGAAACCATTTTATGGGAATCAAGCAAGCTCATTAATTATACAGCTTAGAGCACTTGAGGGTGTAGCTCAGTGATAAGAGCCAGCTGAGCTTTCACATCTGCGAGTACGGGAGTTGAGGTTCTGGTAGCCTCATTTGGACTCAAGTGCTCCTCTCTGCTGCTACTGCACAAGGGGGAGGGAGTTTCCAGTGACATGAGCCCTAGTGTGGACTCCCATTGGGTTGAAAAGACTCATGGGTTTAACCCACTCATTAGATAACTATGACCCCGCTACAGATAAGTCATTTTTCTTGCAGCAAAAAAAAATAAAAAAATAATTATACAGCTTAGAGATCTTGATTCAACTATTTAATCCTCTTCATGTTTGAATCATGGTAGTGGAAGAAGTCATAAAAAAAGGGTTCTTTGATTATTTTTCCATTTGGGAGTAATAATCATAATAGTGGAATTTGAAATTTGGTGCTAACATTTTTTTTTTGCCAATAATATATATATATATATTTAAACAATGGAACGTTGGAGACATGGACCACATAAACACGTAGTAATTAATTATTGGTCCACATATCGTTTTGTCAATTACTTGCCGTTGTAAAATATTTTATTGCTACCTCAATTACATACTCATACGCCCTATGTATTAGAGTGACCGCAAGAAAAAGTTTTTGTACTTTTGGAAGTATCTCTATACAAAAAAACCAACTAATTGATAAAATTGACTGACCCAATCTAATTCAATTTGTTTGGATCGGTTATTTTAGTGTAATTAGATTGGATCAGTTTTGAAAATTCAAAATCGATAGTCTGTTCGGTTCGATTCAGTTTTTTACGTTCAAAATTGACCAAACATATCCAAACCGAACCGATTATTTTTTAGTTTTTTTACAAAGCATATGACAATTAGTTTAATATTACTGGTATGTATGCTTTGTTATATTAGCTTAAATTTAGAGTTGGATTACTGGATTATTGTATTAGTGTACTAATTTTGTTTTGTTTTGTTTTAGTTTAATATGTTTATTTGTCTTGTTATTTTTTAATCATTTATGTGTTAGATTTTGAAAAAAAAATTAAACAAAGTTTAAGCACAAAAAATATCTCAAATGTCAAATATTCAATGTAAAAAAAGCTCAAAAATTAAATTTTTCTAAAAAAATTAAATAAAAGTTGAAACCAAACCGATTAACCAAACAAATCCAATCCAATTACTTATTGGATTGGATTTAATGTATAGATCGGATCGAATCAGATTGAAAAAAATAAAATTGATTACTAATTGGATCGGATTGATTATTTCCAAAATAGATTGGTTTCAAACCAATGAACACCTCTAGAATTCATATGTGTAAAATCTATATACATGTGAGAAGAGAGAGTTGTAATCCCAAAATATCATAAATTTGCTTCAAAAGTTGCCCATTATTTAGGGAAAAATGTCTCAGGAAAAAAAACAATAATCAGCTGTCACATTACTCTTTTGTAAACCAATGGTTAAGAGATTCCAATTACTTTTGGAAAATTATTGAAAATTTAATTAGAACAATTTTTTTTCTGAAATAATTAAGACATTTTAGGATAAAGAAAACCTTATATTAGGCAATAATATGAGTACCAAATTTATCAATGAAATTTTTAGTATCCAATAATTTATTAATAATATAAGTAAATAAGTAAATATATATCATATAAGTAAATATATATTGTTTTAAAAAAATATGCTCGAACGTTAATGTTTAGAATAAATATCGAACTGACATGGTTTAGACATTGTCAGATTAAATGCTTACTTCTAGAGACTTTGTCAAATATTATCAAATTTTTTAAAAAGTAATATTTATTATAAAAATCTAATTTGTTCAAAAACTAAAAATATTGATTAAAATATATATTTAATTAATAACCATAAACAATTTTTGTGCACAATATCATTAGAGAATAATTTTTTAACTGATTATGCATTTATGCCATTTAAATTTAAATAATATATATTTTTATATCACATATACGACAATCTACATTTTTTGTTAAAGATACTCTTGTACGTTCCCTCAATATTTTATTTGCCATATTTATTGCATTCTATAATCTGTACTCATGGGTGACTACCATTAATTGAAAAAACTCACACTTAATATTTCAGTGTGTTACAAAACTACATCTTTAAAAGAATTTCGTCCTTGAAATTCAAAAGTAGTTAAAAAAACAAAAAATCACTCACCACACTTCCTTTGCTCCAACTAACACTTTACAAAAGATGTTAAACCGTGCTCTAATACCAAATTGACAGGACCCAGTCCAAAGAAGTCTTATCTACATGACTTAATATATCTTATTAAGTCATTAAGCATTTATAAAATCCATAGCAGTAGCAGTTCAAATAATAATACATTGTCTTACATTCCGCACAAAGATTTTATGAACTTTGAGCTATTGTCGGACGCAATGACTTTCGAAAGTCCTAACTTGCACAAATATTTTTCCACACAGATGTTACCACATCTTAATCTTTGATGTTTGCATACGTTTTGGCTTCCACCCATTTAAAGAAATAGTCCATAGCCACCAAAATAAACATTTTCTACCTTGGAGCCTACGGGAGTGGTCCTACAATATCAATCCCCATTAGATGAATGGACAAGGACTTGTGACCAATGAAAGTTCATTTGAAGGCACATAATGGATCAAGGTGAACCTCTGGCACTTCTCGCACTTCCTCGCATAACTGTTGGAATCTTTCAGTAGCGTCGGCAAATAGAATTCTTGAAGCACAATTCTCCGATCAATTGACCGTCCTCCAAAATGTTTCCCATAAAACCTTTCATGCATCTATGCCATAACCTTTAAAGCTTGCTTTGGTATAAGACATCAAAGTAAAGGCTCCAAAAACAATCTCTTGTATAAATGTCCCCCAAACATGCAATATTTTGTTGCTCTCATTCTCAACTTCCTGGCTTTGGACTTATCTTCTAGGTAGATTTCGTCGGCGATATACTTGATAATATCTTACATCCATGTCTCTTTTCCCCCTTCCGCCATGGAAGCTTCAACTGCATGGGAAATCTTTTCTTGGCCAAGAACTCTACTAGAATAGTTTTTTTTTCGCTAAATGGACTGTCGATGCAATGTTTGCAGGGGAATCTGCTCGGTTATTCTCTTATCTAGGCATTTCTCTCAACTCTACATTCTCGAAAAATTCCAACAACTCTCTAACGTTCTCTATTAATAGAAATCAATGAATTTCTTAACAAAATAGACAAAATCTGGCAAATAATAAGGTAAAAAGATCGTCTAAAATGATATAATTTTGCATCACACTTCATGAAGAAATCAAATGACCCATAAATTAAGAAAAAGAAACTTGTCTTAGCTCTTTTCATGGTGCTAGGTTCGAAGCGACAAACATTGATGTTCACTTGTGTCTCAAATGTCTCAAATTTGCCAATGCAGTTCGTATCTGAATCTTTATAATCATACATAATTTCTTCTTTGTCATTGAATATGAGGATTGATGCCCAATGTCCAAAATAGGTGGAAACACTACCATAGATCTACCCTTCACTGCATGCACATAAGATCTTGGACATTGCAACTAGAACCGAAGCATGCCCAATTGAATTCACAACACCTGGAACCAAAGCTTGCTTCATTGACTAAAATAGTTGAACCTGAAACATTAATAATATCCGAGCAATGCAAACAAAAATATTATAAACTGAATTTTGACAAGGTAAGAAAAAACTGTGCTTGGCAAAATTATATTTGTTTAAGAATTGTTGAATTATGCTTGATCCTCGGACTTATTTGAATGTTTATATACTCAGAAATAATCGCTCATTTTTGGCAATTTTACTTTCTTATAAAACCACTACCTATCACCCTCAGCTAGTACCACCTTGGTGGTAAAAAACCAAAGCCTTAGGCACACCCTATAGATGTATACGGTTCGTAGCTTAGCAGTCTGAGACCACCATGTAGTTTTTATAGACATAGAGAATACATTCCAAATATCTAACTTGTAGTTTTTCCAGTCTAAGACTGGCTTGTCACTTTTTCAAATATGACACTTAAATTGTTAAAAGGCTAGACAATGACATACCGAAAGCAAGAATTTTATGTGCATATATGGAAAGATAGGAAGCACACCTTTCTATACCATCGAAGAACTTGTGAGCTTGCAAGATAAAAAAAAATATTCATGAAGCCTTTGAGGGCATCGATGTGACACCAACCAAAGACTTGATCAAGTCAGCAAGGATCTCTAAATACTAGGTTTTTAGGATGAGAATAAAATAAAATAATCAGCTAAGAGAAATAATATAAGATCCCTAGAAAGAAAGGCATAATAAGGCTTATATAGGGGAAATGTAGTGTTGGTTTCCTGATACAATTAGGAAACTTGGCCTTCAACCTGAATGGGTTGTACCACAAAAATAAGGCTATTAAGTATTGGGCTTGGATGGGTGAACAATTTTACCCACACTCAACATATAACTCCAACTTTTAATAGTGGAGATTTGAGTTGTCTTTAACCTCTGACAAACTGGGTTTCCTATTATATGCATATTTAGCAATATTATTTAACGTTTATAAACATGTTTAACATATTTAGCAATATTATTTAGCAATATTATATAACGTTTACAAACTGGGTTTCCTTATTTTTTTTTTCTATTAAACTGTACTTGAGGTATTTAACGTTTATAAACATGTTTAAAACACTATTATACGCATATTTAGCAATATTATTTAAAGAGAAAGAAAGTGAAAATTAAGATAAAAATGAATATGGATATTGGATTTTATTTCCTTGTTATTATTGCTCAAAAATGGATGTCAAAACAAACATTGTGCTTTTTACTTTAAAATGGTGGTGTTTTAGAGAGCACAAAAAGTAAGAAAATAGTGATTTATTTAGAAAAAGAAATCTTAATATAGTATTAGGGAGTGGATATATAGATATATAAGATCAAAGACACTAGTATTTTTGTTCCCACATCTTTTTTTTTTTTTTTTTTTGTCATATGATAACTTAGCATATCATGTTTGGAGTTACTTTTTTAGACTCGTAAATTGTAAAGTGCTTCAATAAACAATCCTCAAAAGTTGGATTATGGGAAGTAGTCAGAATTAACTTATTGTAGCACAATCAAAATTTTAATATTAAAATTACAAATAAAACTCTAACTAATAGTACTATAATTGGACTCCTATACTCAGATTGTTCTTCTGAGTTCAGTTTAGTGATTCATTTGCTCTTGTTTTACATCTTCCTTTGTTAGTTGGTATTAGTGCTTTGGTCTTTTTGATTCGATGATGACTAACTCTAATGAAGATGTTTGTCGTGCATTTGATGATGATCAAAGCATGAGAGGCCTATGGGCATCCATTGTGGGGATGGAATAGAAACTTGATGGTCTCACTGTTGAGATTCATTAGCTCTGTGAAATTCTCAGTAATGGAACTGTGGGAATTTTCGCTAAGTACCTAACTAGACCGCAAAAACCACATTACGAATGTTTTCAACCAACTCAGATTCTTCAGGTCCAACTAAATATGTCCTAGCCAGATTTAAAATTGGATTTCACACCATTTCCACTCCAACCAAGAATCCCTACTTTGATTGTGTAGAATCTTCGTCAGAATCGATTTCCACGGCAATTATCCCCTAATTCAGATTCAGATGATGAACTGGAGTTGCTGGGTGAAGCAAATACGCATCGTGCACCTTTTTGAGAGCCTACCACGTATAACCCAAACTACAATCCATCTGAATTTAAGATTGAAGATGATATCCAATATTTTGATGGGAATAGTTATAGAAGAATTCTTGGATTGGATGAATTCAATGGAAACTTTCTTTCAGTACATGAATATCCTTGAGAAGAAAATGGTGAATTTAGTTGCTCACAGATTTAAGAGAGGATCTTCAGCTTTGTGGGAACAATTTAAATGTAATCGAAGAAGATAGGGTAAGAATTTTTTTCGCTCTTGGTCTAAGATGAGAAAATTAATGAGAGCTAGGTTTCTTCGAAATGATTACAACACAGTTTTATTCTAGAAATATAACCAATGTACTCAAACTTGAAAGAATTTGGATGCTTATACTGAATAATTCTATAGATTGAGTGCTAAGAACAATCTAAATGAGAGTGAGAACCAACTTGTTTCTAGGTGCATCATGAGATTGAGCTTGCCTATCCATAAAAAGTTAGAACTCAGCTCAGTTTGGACACTGAATGATACAATTGACTTGGCTCTCAAGGTAGAAAGGCAATTGCAAAGGACCATGTCCAACCCAACCACCAAATGGAAACCACTAAATGATTTTTACAGTGAAATTTTTTATCCAAATAACCCTAACCCCCCATCCAAACCTTTTGAGATGCAAACCAAACCCTATAACATACCACTCTCTCAAAACACAAAGCCACAAATCCAATGAATGTCCCAAGAGGATACCAGTTAATATGGTGGACACAGTGGAGTAAGCTGACAATGAATTTGAAAAGTATGAGGATGCTGAGGGCGAGGGTGAGGCTGAAGATCCAATTGAGCTAGTTGATGGGGACCAAAGAGAGATTCTATTATGCATTATGTAGAAACTCTTATTCACCCTTAAATAAACTCAACCTATTTAGAGACAAGCTATCTTCAGAACCAAGTGTACTATTAAGAATAAGGTTTATCAAATGATCATAGACAATGGAAGTAATGAAAAAATAGTTTACAAGTCCCTGGTTAAGACCCTAAACCTCACTACTCTTAAACATCATAATCCATATTTAGTTGGGTGGATCAGGAAAGGAAGTGTGACCAAAGTTACTGGATTGTGCAAAATACCTTTCAGTCTAGGTAAACACTATGCAAATGAGTTGGTATGTGATGTTATTGATATGGGGCAAAAATATTCTCCAAACTTGACTTGAGAAGTTGATACCACCAAATTAGGTTTAGACCAGGGGTGAATTAAAGACAATATTCAAAACACAAGCATGCATCTATAAATGGCTGGTTATGTCATTTGGACTTTGCAATGCCTCTAGTACTTTCATAAGATTCATGAATGAGATACTTAACCCATTTACAAGCCAATTTGTAGTAGTTTACTTTGATGACATCCTCATTTATAGTAAAACATAAAATGATTATTTATCCCGCCTTGCACAAGATTTCCAAGTATTGCTAGTCAACCTATTGTACCTAAACCTCAAGAAGTGGGACTGCATGAGTAGTGAGTTGTTATTCCTGAGGTTTATCATCAACAAGGATGGTATCAAAATGGACCCTATCAAAGTGCAAGCCATACACGATTGGAAGACCCTTTCTTCAACCACTAAGGTAAGAAACTTCCATGAGTGAGCCACTTTTCATAAATGGTTTAAACTTTTCATAAATGGTTTAAAAATGTTTTAGCTTAATTGATGGCCCTATTACCAATTGTTTGAAGAAATGCAGGTTTCAATGGGGACCTTCACAAATATGAAGTTTTGCCTTACTCAAACATAAGCTCACTGAAGCTCATGTCCTTGTTCTCCTAGATTTTGACAATGTCTTTGAGCTTGAAATTGATGATTCAAAGATTGGAATTGGTGCAGTACTAACTTAAGAGGGTCAACCAATTGAGTACTTTAGTGAGAAGTACAGTACTAGCTAGGAAAAAATGTACTACCTATGAAAAGAAAAAATATGCCTTGGTACGAGCTTTCAAGCATTGGGAACATTACCTCATTGCGAAGCAATTCGTTATCTATAGTGACCATAAGCCATTACAATTTATTCAATCTCAGAAAAAGGATTGACCTTATGCATGCTACATGGGTTGAAACAATACAAAAGTTCTTTTACCTCTTCAAACACAACGTTGGCTCAATGAACAAAGTAGATGATGCTTAGTCGAAAGACCAATATGTTGATAACAGTGACTTCACTAGCTAGAATTGTTAAATATGTTAGCTGCATCAGGATTATAAATATGGATGCAGAAGTCATAGATCAGTTCAAACTAAAATACTTGCACCATTTATACTTCATGTATAAAGACTCTTTAGCTAACTGATTTTTAATGAGGTAACCTTCTGTTCTCTCAAGCATTGATTTAGAACGTAAAAAATTTATTTCATCTCACAAGCATTAATGCAGCAAGTCCACCCTCACTGATTTTCCTAATCTCCATCAAAAAGAAGCTCCCATCATACTTTAGATTGCAAAAATTATGTTATCTAGCAAAACGTAAACCGTCACAAATGTATTGATAATCTAGATGGCTAAAATTGACACACCTCATGGAGCCATCCAACGATAAGTCATAGCTTCTGCTAGCATAACTCTATATTGAGATTTTATGACCCACCAATTAACCAAAATTGACCATGTCACCATTGTTTTTCATAACAAATACATCCACAAAGTATTTCAAAAAAAGTATTACTTGTAACTTTTACGTCATGATATTTTTGTCCCTTTTAATTATTAAATATAGTGTAAATTTAATAATCTATAATTATAAACAAAGTACGATAAATTAAAATATATAAGTTATACATTAATATTGTTACATATTCAATGATGAGTGACTTATTATATATCGCATCATCTATGTCATAGTTGCATATAAATTTTATTTTCCTATTGAGACAGCTCAAACAATGACCAACGTTAATAAGTCCAGATTTTGAGTTCAAGACTTGGTAATAAAATTTCCTTCTCCTATTTATCCACAAAAAAGAAAAAGAAACAATGATTGGATGAATAGATGATGAACGCTATATATTTTATATTTATACATTGCCATCTTTATTTATCTGCATTATCGAAAAGTACTTCAAATTGCATGGTTTTCTTTTCCTTCTCTATATAGGCGTAAGAATGTGCTGTACCAGACATGCACCAATTAATATTTAGGAAAAATTCTTGAGTAAGTGCCGCCTCTCATCGTGACATTAGTTACTTGAAAATTCAAACCGAACTATATCATTAATGAACTCCGACTCTTTAAGAGAAATCAAAGTTTTCTATATGGTTCTTGTCAACACACGTATTAGACATGCAGACCATTACCAACTACGTACATGCACCTGGTTTCCTAGTTAATTGCAAAAGAAAAAGGCAAACTTTTTTCCTTTCATCCTGAAACGGAGCTGTGAAATATTTTTTCCTCCAAAGTAAAATCCTATAAAAAGAAATCGCCGATATTTGCATAAAATAACTAAATTCACGGCCAGAGTTTTAATAAGCTAAAAAATGTATATAAAATAATAGAGATTTTTGGATTTTAAATTGTTTATTTTAATATAGAAATTATTTATACAAGGTTCACATGTTCTCTAGTTTCAGACAAATATATTACTTGTCTTCTCTTTTCGTTATAGATATTTCTTGTTTTTTTGTGACTCCAATTTAGACATGCTGTTTGGTCCTGATTACAAATATACAATACACGTGTAAGCCGCCAAACCCCAGAATTCAGATGAATCCAAGTCTTCGTTTGTCTTGGACACTAATCCATACAGCATTCATATTAACATTTTCTTTCCTATATCAATTAATTACTCTGAAAAACAAGAACAAATACATATAAGAGAATCTGAGAAGGAAAACGAAAGAAACCACAAGTAATTAATGCATCCAGTCTTAAACTTCAAATCAAACATAAGGAAAACCACTCAGAACCACCAGTTTCATTTCTCATGGTCCTTTCCTTTTGCGTGGTTTGTGATACTTCCAAGTTGGGAAGCTTACGATCACTCATTCTCTTCTTAAAACCCCCCAGCAAATCCGAACACAGTAACTCGATCTCCATATTTTCCCAGCTTTCCACATCCCCTAAGAAAAATAGCTAGCGCACGATGGATATTTGGTCATGGATATGCGAGCTGCCGAACTCGAGCGCCTGGGACACTGAGTCAGAAGACTCACCGCACGTCTTTGAGCTAGCGAGTTCAGGGACGAGCCATGGCGATTCGACTCAGTCTATTCAGCTCAGAGCTCAACGAACGACCGGGTCCAACACTGACGTGCTGGTGAGTTTCACTGTATGCTTGCAGGGCTTCCACAATGTTGGCGCCAAAAAGACCCTGTGGGTCTCCGACACGTGTTCCCTCTCCTCCGACGACAAGTCGTTTCTCCCTCTGGTACTTCAGCTCCTTCAAGAGATCATATCCCGCTCGCCCACCGCCAACGACAGCACCTGCCCTCGTTCCCAGCTCCAGAAACTCAAACCCGACCCGGTTTCTTGGATCATGGACTCTCACTCGCCCGAGTCCTTTTCCAGCTTCTTTAGTCTCCTCTTTGTCACGCGCCTCTTCTGGGTCTGCGCGTGCGACGCTCCCAGTGATGTTGGCTCGCTTTTCTGTCGCTCTCTTTTAGCTCCTAATCTCGAAGCTTTGTCCAGCAAGAACACACCGGTTTTGCGGACATTTTTAATCACCATGGGAGTAGATACGGAGCTCTGTTTCATGCGCGCCGTCGGGTACATGTTAGCGAAATTGTGTATTTTAAGTGAGTTGGGTGCTGGGTTGCAAATGTTAACCCCATTGGCGCCTGAAAATATAGGGTTCTCTTACGCAATGGAAGGCCACGGATTATGGGTTCTGAAGGGTTACGCGCCGGTTTCGGGGATGAAACTCACGCGCTCCAACGCCGAGACGAAAAAGCAGTTTCCAATCGTGGAAGCTAGAGACTCGCTGCTAAAGTACGCCTTGGCTCACCATCAGCTCGAAGCCGTTATTCAGTTGGAATATACAGTTGGTTTCTACGGTGGGCATATTCAGGTAGACGCACGTGTCAATAACCTGCGCATCCACGTGGTGAAACTCGGCTACAACCGAAACGACGACGTCGACTACGGCGAAGAGAAGCACTTCCCCTCGAGGATCCGGGTTTGGGTCGGGCCAGAAGTCGGAGCGAATTACGTGGCCGGGTTGAGCCTGGGTCGGTCCACGGACGGTGGTGAGACGGAAGTGGAAACGCAAAAAGTCGTGAAGGGTAGTTTCGGAAAATCGAAGGTCCCGAAGGTGAAAACGGTGGCGAGGTCGTCGACGAAGATGAGGAAGAGGAATTGGAAGTGGGACCAGGATGCGGAAGGGAACGCCGCCGTTTTCGACGCGGTTCTATGCGACAACGCAACGGGTCAAGAAGTTGCGACGTGGAAGCCGAGTACTGGCGGAGGAGAGGAAAACGGTCTGCGAAAGAGATACAGCGGAGCAAATAGAGCGTTTACGAAGAGCGGTGGGTTGGTAATGGCGGGAGACGAGTACGGAGAACGAGTTGGATGGAGATTGAGCAAAGAGATGGAAGGGAGTGTGTTGAAGTGGAGAGTAGGAGGCCGAGTTTGGTTAAGTTACTGTGCAAATGAGGTGCAGAGTCCTTATTATGAGACTAGGTGTGTGGAGTGGTGTGATGAGGTTGATTTGCCTCTCATTCCTCCTAAATTCAGCTTCTGATTATAAATTAAATGATGGTGGTATAGATATGTATGAACGAATATTGTATATTAAAAACTATATAGGAATAAACCTTTTTTTTTTTTTTTTTTTTTTGTGTGGGTAATATAGACAAAGGAATAAACTTGTTAGATGCAATTTCCATCTAGATGCATGGTGATATCGATCTGCTCTTTCTATCTATATATAACATAGAGTTGAAGGAAATAATTATTTGCTTCAAACAAGAAGTTTATGAGAAGAAAATGTTACATGGGTGAAAGTGATTTATGTTACACATTTTTAATGGGCTACATTGCTAATATTACGGTGAGAACGTACGAAGAGGTCGAATTGATGACAAATTACAGGTAGGTTTAATGAAAACATGAGATGGAAAAGGCTATAAATTTTCTGTATTTTTTTTCTTTCTGTATTTTCTTTTTTTTATATCCATTACATATTATGCCACATCGATTTTGTCAACCATATTGTATGTAGCCATACAAGTGTATGTCTTTTCTGGCAGTTTGGTTACCATGCATAGAGAGAAAGGGAAGATATTGTCTACGTTGGTCATAAAAAAGAAGATAATTTCTGTGTTGCAATTTATATTAAATTTTGAAGAAAGGACAAAAATCTTTTTTGAATATTCACAAATGTTAAAATTTGCTCCTTAGTATTTCTCATAAATGTTTCGTTCTTTTAATTAGATTACTTATATAAACAATACATGCTTAGTTAAAACCCAAAAAAATAATACAAAAAAAATATTACCCAATACATGCTTCACACGAACATCTAGATTGGGCTAGGTGGTTAATTCTCTCATGTGTCTGGACAACACTCATACTAGTGAACTTTCCCTGGATGATGCTCATGTCAAATGAGTTTTCCATATGTTCCTCGATGATCTTCCCGGATGAACTTTTCCCAGATGATGCTTATGGAGGATGAGCGCTAGCTTTCCATTTGATGACGTTCGTCCCAGATGATGTTCCCACACATCTGGATGACATTGGCACTGATTAAGTTGCCCATTTTGTCAAATTTAACCCCTAGATCTTTACATGGATTCAAGCCACATGCTCTTCAATCTATGTTTTCTGGTGATGCATCTAGTCACAAAATAGAAAAAAAAAAAAAAAAAAAAAAAAAAAAAAAAAAAAAAAGAACAAGGAACAAAGAGGACCTAACTCTTTGAGAGTGATGAGTAAGTACAAAACAATATATTCAAAGCTTACAAGATTAATGTTCTTTTAAATATAAAAAGCATACCATAAAACGTAAGGAAAGATTTGTAATAAACATATATTGTAATAGTTTCATTAATAGAAATAACATAAATGGAAAAATGGTTTAGAGAGTGAAGGATAGCAAACTTTCTAAAAACTTTAAATGTGGTATTTATGGGTTAGCTAAACCAAGGGATGTGATACTATGAGTTTGAACCCAAATGAATAGGGTTTCCTAGAGCTTGTATTCTACATCTAAGGAAAAGGAATCCGGGAGCTCTAAAGCTTGCACTATGGCACATTAATCTTTGACTCCTAAAATGGCTAAAGGAGATTCATTTGGGGGTTATAATACTTCACTACTAGAAAATAAGGTCGAAAACGACGGTAAAAAACCAACGTCTTAAGTGTTTACACAACGGACAAAAACCGTCGTCTAATTATGCGTCGTCGATAGTCATAAAATATAGAAGACGGTTAAAAACTAACGTCTAAAACATTATTACGACAGACTACACCGTCGTCTAAAATCATGCCGAAGCCACGTGGACGCCACGCGGCAAATATATAAACGAAGGTTTATATATAAAAACCGTCGTCTATACTAAACATAGATAACGGTTTCTACATAAAAACCGTCGTTTATGTTTTTTTTTTCAGTGACTTTTAAATCAATTTATACAAAATTATATTAAATATTAAATATATTCTAATTACAAAAATCTTATAAAAAATTACTAATTAAACCAAAACTCTCATATACAATTTTTCACACAAAATGTGCACAATATATGCACAGGTAGTTCATACATATCATCAAGTTTAATACATATCATCGGGTTTCATACATATCATCTAGTTTAATATATATCACTAGATAGTTTATACAATTTCTGATTATATACACAATATACAAATTAACAACCAACTTAACAAATACATTCAATATTTAAACTTTCTAATGAACGAGTTAGGCCAGTCATATCCAAATTAACAATCAGATGAACACAATATATTCAATATTCAAACTTTTCAATGCATGGATTCAAATATTTTCACGGAATAATGCATTCATAATTTGTTAAAAACAATTTAAATAGATTGCCGACTACTAACCTTAAAGTTTTTGGGTTAAAAATCACAAATATTCTGTGAAATGAAGAAGTAATCCGACCACAATGGAGAAGAGGAGGAACGGCGACCACAATGGAAAAGAGGAGGAACAGCGGCGGGTGCTTTAGAGTTTCTGAAAAAGTGAGGGAAAATGATAGAGGAAGAGGCGTGTAAAGAACAAAACACGGAGTTGAAAATGACGAACAAAAGCTAGGCCCGTCGTCATTATCCAGATAATACGGCTACAAAATGGCGTCGTTTTGATAAAAACGATGATTTTGTAATGGAACCATCGTTTTTTTTTTTTTACCCAGGAAGGGATAAAAACGACGATTTTGTAATAGAACCGTCATTTTTTTTTTACCCATGAAGGGGTAAAAATGACGGTTTTGTAATAGAACCTTCGTTTTTACCCAAATAAGACGATGATTTTGCAATGGAACTGTCGTTTTTACTCCAAACGGCACCGTTTTGTGTAAACACGACGGTTTTGTCTACGGAACCGTCGTATATAGCCTACAACCAATACACGTGGCATCTACATGTCTTTTAACATTATAAACAACGGTTTTTGTGGGAAACTGTCGTTTATAACATAGACTAAAAATGACAATCCCCATGGGAATTGTCGTAGATAGCCTACAACCAAGACACGTGGCATCCATGTGTCTTAGAGCATTATAAATGATGGTTCCAGTGGGCAACCGTCGTTTATAACCTACAACAACAACAACAGTTCTTCCTAAACCATCGTTTATATTTTTTATACGACGGACCGTCGTTATTATCGCTCTCAAGAGTTAATAACCGTCATTTTAATGTATCAATGTCGGTTACTCTGAAAACCGACGTTTATATAGAATTCTAACTGCCGTATATGATATCTTTTTGTAGTAGTACTTGTGTGGTTGGGAGGAGGAAGAACAAGTTCAAGTGAAGGAAAAAGCCCCCTTGAATCGGGTTTTAAACCCTTTTCTAATCCTTTTTTTTGCTTATCATTTAATCTTTGGCTTCTAGAATAATGACAATGTTTTAGTTAATGTTCGGACAAAAAAGGTGAAAAGCTAAGAAAAAGTTTTCTTTCTTTAAATGGCAACTGGTTGGCTAAAATCCATAGGTTTTTGTGACTGCCCATGATGAAAATGGAACCTTCCCGAATGAATCTAGTAGATAAACTAGATTGGATGATTTATGATTAGCATAACATGTGATATTATGCCATATTTTATGTTGGATTTTTTCCAGCTTTAGAGTTAATTGTTACTGAAAAATTATGATTTATTATATTTTATTTTTTGAAAAAAGAATAACAAAAGCTGAGAATTACAGTAGTTTTTGCTCAACTTGTACTGAATTAATCATATTTGGAGCTACAAATTGATTTTCTATGAGATTCTAGTTTTTAATGATTTTGAAGTTTGACATTTTTAGCAGTTAATACAAAATTACACTTTTGTAAAAAAATTGATATTTCAATGCCTTTCGGATGTAGATTTTTGCAATCAAGACATGTTTGGAAAACTAAGACATAGGCTAAATAGTGAATTTGGAGTTCATTTGGTCATTTAAAATGTACTTTGAATCTGCCTAAAGAACATAGAATATATATTAGAGAAGCGTCTGTCAACTAGGATGCTACATAAGCTTTGATGATTGTTATTACTATATCATCTCTTTTCAACAAGTGTGTACTATTATTGTTTTATTATTGCTACATCATATTGGAAAGTCTGGAATATTCCAATATTAATTGGAATATTAATTGAAGAGATAAAATACATAAGGGAAGAAATATGTTATGATAAGGATATATCATTCACTTTCTTAATTTTATTAGGAGTGTGACATCATATTGAAGGTATTATTTACCCATTTAATCCCATATGGTTGGCCAACAAGAGAGAAAATTAGGAAAATATTGATTTTTTATCATTATTCTGATTTATTATAATTAGATAATTCTCTGTTACCTTGTAGCATTAGAAGTAGGGTTAGGTTAAACGCTAGGTTTATTTCTTTGCCTTCCAAGTAATTTTCTAGTAGCCCATTTCTATAAATACCCTATGGTATTGAGAGCTAAATATATTCAACATATTCTACATTCATTCTACACCGTTCTAGCACTACAAGAAAAAGGATAATTAGACGACGATGGTCAAATTAATATTTACGACGCATTTGAAAGGTAACGTCGTCTTAAATATTAAAGACAACACACATTCAGATAATATTTATTTATTAAAATTTTTTTACACAAAGACGACGAACATTTGGTAAAACGTTGTCTTAAAATTAAGTAACTACGACGCACTTTAACAAACCTTCGTCACAGATGTTAATATAAAATATGTAAAATCTAAGTGGTGCCACCATGGCAACTTAAGAAGACGGTCAATAAACGTTGTCTAAAATCATAAACAATGACGGTCAAAAACTGTCGTATTTAATAAAACGAATAAAACGGTGTCGTTTATGATGCAAAATACGACATCGTTTCGCTTAACAGGACGCACAATGTGCGTCGTAGATGACACATAAGACGATGCACATTGTGCGTCGTCATTTCACTTTACACAATGCACATTATGCGTCGTGGATGAGTTTTCTTAGACGACGCACGTTGTGCGTCGTCGTTTCACTGAAGCTGCCTTACGACACCATTTCGCTTGATTTAATAGGGTTCCTATTCCCTTTCTTCTTCATTTTCCTCTAACTTTGAAACACCTCCGACGGCGCCGCATTGTTTCCCCTCGGACCCAAACCAATTTCTTCGCTATTTGTCTAAAAAACAAGCTACAATCTTGTTATTTTGCTATATGTAAATTATTCTTTGAACTTTAGTTTCATTAGATGTTTTTTTATGATTGATTTTAAGTTTTTTAGGTTCGGAATTTATGCACTTTTAGAGTATTTTGGTGGTGATTTTCTGATTTTTTGGGCTGTTTTTGTGGTGATTGATGTAAGATTTTGATAGGTTTTTTTTTTTTTATGTTTGTTCGTGTCTTTTGAACATTATAGTCTTCGGTGGTAGTTTATTGTGTGTGGGTGGTGGTTGTTTTGAATTGTGAGAGGCATATTCGAGATTTGGTGGAAGTTTTGATCGCAGGTTGATAGCCGGGTATAGCTGCGGATTTGTGGTGTCGATGGTTGCGGTTTTGAGCTTCGGCAGCTCAATTTGTAAGTAAAAATATTTATGCATATAGATGAGTTGATATAGATTTATATATGTATAGTTTTTGCCCTTTAATGTGCATGTACGTTAATTAATACGACGGGCCCGCTTATGTATAATATATATATATAAATAATGTGCGTCGGACTTATGCATTTAAGCAAAAACAACGGACTTTGGTCCGTCGTACTAATATGTAGTTCATGCATGTGTGTTATTAATTTAATGTGAATTACTATAATATCTTTATATGCAAAGACGACGGACATTGGTCCGTCATATATATTAGTATTTATATGCATGTTATTTAATTTCTATCAAATTAGTGTTTTTAAAAAGACAATGCACATTGTGCTTTGTGAATAACCATCCAAGACTTGTCTATGGATTTTTTAAATATATAACATAATTTAATTAGTTAATAAAACATAATTTGTAATTGTCTATACTTATTTTTACTATATATAAAAATATTATGTCGTATATTAATTTTGTGTAGATTTACGTAAAGATGGATAAATCATGGATAACAATGGATAGGAGAACAAAAGCATTTGAGAATGGTTTGAATAATTTTATAAAATTTAGTGAGAAAAGTATGAATAGTGATGGTAAAATTCCATAACCTTGTTTGGAATGTGGAAATTTGTACATTCGCACTGTTGAAGAAGTTAGAGGACATGTGTATTTTAAAGGATTTGATACAAGTTACTGTAGGTGGATTATGCATGGAGAAGCTTTAGAAGAGAACATAGATTTTATAAAAGCTAGAAAAATGAATGTTGAAGTTGATGCTGATGTGGGCATAGATGAAGATGATGAAGATGTTGTTGGCAATAACATTGACATGATGTATGCTGCCTATGACAATTTTATGGATAATCCAAATACATTTAAGAGTTTGTTGGAGGATGCAAAAAAACCCTTGTATCCAAGTTGTACAAAATTTACCAAATTATCAACTTTGGTAAAATTGTACAACTTGAAATCAAAATATGGATTTTCTGACCAAAGTTATTCTGAATTGTTGAAATTATTGCGGAAAATGTTGCCGGTTGATAATGTTCTCCCAGAGTCTATGTATGTTGTGAAAAAAAACGTTGACTGCACTAGGGATGAATTATGAAAATATACATTGTTGCCCGAAAAATTGTATTTTGCATAGAAACAATATGAAGAGCTTGAATTTTGTCCTATGTGTGGAGAATCTAGATGGAAGTCCAATGACGATGGAAGTAAGCGTGTTAAGGTTTCAGAAAAAGTGTTATGGTATTTTCCACCCATACCCCATTTTCAAATGATGTTTCAAAGTGTTGAAAAGGCAAAAAATTTAACTTGGCATGCAAATGAGAGGGAGGTTGAAGTTGGGAAGTTAAGGCATCCTGCAGATTCTCCATCGTGGAAGTTGGTTGATCAATTATGGCCTGATTTTGGGAATGAATCTAGAAACTTACGGCTTAGAATTGCAGCATATGGAATTAACCCGCACAAGCATATGAGTAGTAAATACAGTTGTTGGCCAGTACTAACAGTTACATATAATCTTCCACCATGGATGTGTATGAAACAAAAGTTTATAATGTTGACTCTGTTAATTTCTAGACCACACTAACCAGGTGAATACATTGTTGTTTATTTACAGCCATTGGTTGATGATCTAAAAAAGTTGTGGGTTGAAGGCGTTGACACTTGGGATGCCTATAGGAAACAATATTTCACAATTAAGGCAGTATTATTGTGGACTATAAATGATTTTCCAGCATATGGTAAATTGTCCGGTCATGCTGTCAAAGGTTATTTCGCTTGTCTGATTTGTAGTGAAGACACTTGTGCCCAAAGTATGAAACATGGAATGAAAATGAGTTATTGTGGACATCGGAGATTCTTTTGTAGTCATCATCCATTTAGAAAGCAAAAGAAGGCTTTTAATGGTTTGCAAGAGTTTCGTGCAACTCCTTTACCCATGACAAGAGACCAGATCCTTAAGAAACTTGATGATATGACATTTGGAAGTAGGAATAAATGTAAAAGATCAACTGCTGATAGATGTGCTTGGAAAAAGAAATCCATATTTTTTAAGCTTGAATATTAGAAATCATTATATGTAAGACATAATCTAGATGTCATGCACATTGAGAAAAATGTATGTGAGAGTATCGTTGGAACTTTACTTAACATTCCTGAGAAGACAAAGGATGGACTTAATGCTCGATTGGATTTGGTAGAATTGGGTTTGAGAAAAGATTTAGCACCTATGGTGGAAGAGAAAATGACTTATCTTCCACCTGCTTGCTATACTTTGTCTAAGGAAGAGAAAATGAAATTTTGCAAGTGTTTGGTTGATTTAAAAGTTCCGAATGGTTATTCATCGAATTTTAGAAATATTTTTTGGATGAAAGATTTAAGATTGAATGGTATGAAATTGCACGATTGTCATACATTGATGCAACAATTGCTTCCTGCTGCGATCAGATCACTTCTTTCTAAGGATTTAAGATATGTAATTACAAGATTTTGTTTCTACTTCAATTATATTTGCAAAAAAGAGATAGAAGTTGCAAATTTGGACATTATCCAAACTGAGATTGTAACAACATTGTGTCTGTTGGAAAAAATATTTCCTCCGTATTTTTTTAATATAATGATCCATCTGACTATACATTTTGTACAAGAAGTTAGATTGTGTGGATCGATTTACTTCCGATGGATGTATCCATTTAAGAGATACATGAAAGTGTTAAAGGGATTTGTCAGAAATCACAATCGACCAGAAGGTTGCATTACTGAGAACTACATTGCTGAATAAGCCATAAAGTTTTGTAGCGAGTATAGAAAAGACTTGGCATCAATAAGGAACTCACCCGATCGGTATGAAGAACAATGTATGGATGGAGATGCTGGTGATCCCTTAAAGGGTAGGAAGAACGTGAAAATTGATCGAGAACTTTGGGAGCAAGTTCATTTTTATATACTTTCGAATACAGTCAAAGTGTAACCTTACTTCGAGTAAGTTACAGTGTTACTATAATTACTTTATTAAGGGTATAATACTCACTTTGACCAAATGTGGCATGTTGGCATGTTGCAGAGAGCATATGAATGCCCTGAGGTCAAATAACTATAACAAATTCAGAAAACAAAAGTGGTTCCAAAATGAGCAAAATCGAACCTTTATCAAATGGTTTAGAGATCAAGTAAGTTGTTCTCTCTCTCACTCTCTCTCTCTCTATATATATATATGCTGGGTTGTATATAAATATGAACATTTTTGTTTTACTTTATGAAGCATTTTAATAGATTCTGAAAGAGCTTAATGAAGGAAAAAATAAAGTATTTGAAACTTTGAGGTGGTTAGTATTGGGACCGCAATTTAATATGATATCATATTCAGGACTCGATATTAATGGGTATCAGTTTCATACTATGGAACGAGATAATAAGCGCGTTGCCCAAAATAGTGGAGTAAGTTTAGTTGCAAAGACAATGGAGTATACAAGTGCGAAGGATGATATTCAGGTTACTCGTGATTTTGCATTCTATGATACTTTGGTTGGAATCTTGGATGTTGATTACATCAAGTTCCAAATTCCAGTGTTCAAATGTGATTGGGTAGACAACAAATATGGTGGAACATTTGATGAATTGGGCTTCACATGTGTCAACTTACAAAAACTGGGCCACAAATCTGAACCCTTTATTTTGGCTTCACAAGCAAGACAAGTTTTTTATGTTGATGATCTTAGCAAATCACAGTAGTTCGTCGTTTTAAGTCCCCCTCACTACAAGGACAGTTATGATTCATTTCTAGATGATGCTATGGTTCACTCTCCATTTGCTTCGAGTTTGCCAAATGATATTGAAGTTGGTAAAGATTATGAAGAAGTTTGTGTTCGAAGTGATTGTAGAGGAACATAGATAAAAAATAGGACAAATAAATTATTTGTATTGTACATTTAATAGTTATAAAATATATTTAGTATTGTGATTAATAAAGTATATTTAAGTTAAATTGTGATTAATAACATCTATTTAAGTTAAATTGTGATTAATAATGTATATTTAAGTTAAATTTTGATTAGTAAAATCTATTATATAGTGATGGATGTATCTATTTAAGTTAGTATTACCAAAAAAAAAATTTATTTTGATTTTTGTTTTACCTTATATTTTGATGATATTGTGTATTAATAAAATTGATTTAAATTATATTTTTATTTTTGTTGTACCATATTTTTATTACATAATATTCCTACGTAGATTGATGGATTCTACAGGACCACCACATAATGACCTCGATAGTCATGATGATGCAGCCAGCTCCAGAAAGAAGCCAAAAAAAACTAAAAGACCATCAGTGTTAAGTAGAATACGAAAACAAACAAAAAAAAAGATTACGAGGATGATCCAATAGTTTACAATGAGCTTGGAGTAGGAGTTAATCAAACTGGAGCAGATCTATCCAAGTTTGAAGGTATTCAAACTCGGAATATAATTCCTATCAATTATAGGAATTAGAGTAGTGTGCCTAAAGAATTGAAAGAGCTTCTGTGGGAGACATTACTGGTAATTAATATTATAATACAATTTACTATATTTTGTATATAATAATATGAGTAAGTTATATTTTATAAAATATAGTAAAGTACAATAAATATTATGTATATCTTACCAAATTTCAATTTAAATGTGCAGCAATATTATAGAAAAGATGATTCTCTGAAGAAAAAGACGTTGAAGAATTGCTCAGAAAAATGGAAGAAGTTCAAGAGTTTTTTATGGACAGTTCATGTTCTTGCATATATTGAAGAGGGGCAACTAGATGTCTTAGATACTCCTCCAGAAGGCTATACTCACATCACACAAGAAGTATGTGATGAGTTTGTCGCACAACAAATGACTCCAGAGTGGGTGGTAATTACTTTATCTATATAATTATTTAATCAGTTTGAATATTCTATTTTTTTTAATTAATTAATATGACAATTTTTTTTACATATGTATGCAGATTCTTCACAAAGAGCGGTCTGAACTGAGAAAAAGAAACAAATATAATCATATTTTATCTTCTAAAGGATATGCTCGATTGGAGTATGAAGAGGTATATTAATATTATATTCTAAAGGATATAATAATATTAATGTTATTATATTATTGTGTTATGTTGCAATTAACACATTTGATAAAAATGGTAGAAACTGAGGTCTAGGAGCAGCAAGCGGGTGCAACAGGAGGTGTTGTGGAAAAAGGGTCATATGGACTTTTTAAAATTATTTTTTTATTTTATTAAGTCATATAAATTTATATGTTTCGAACATCCGTTTTTTTTTTCTTATATGATTTAAGGTGTAGATTGCATGCTTGCTGTGGCACACCTGATAATATAGTAGCAAAAGAACATATGTTTTCTACTACCGATCCTCAAGCTTTATGCCACGGAGTGCAGTTAGGCTATGATAATGATTGTGTTAATGTGCAAATGGTGATTGATCCTTTAGCACAGCTACCAATCCATTCTTTCGCCATATTTTCAGTAGGAGAAGCTCTCGGTTTGCTTTGTGCGTGGCCAAAATCTTTGGTCATTTTACCAGGAGACTATGTAATTATTGATGTAAATTTTATTTTGTTATTTCTCATGATTTTAAATATTGCAAAATGAGATTAATTTGTTAACAATGCTTGTAGGTACAAGCTAAGCAAAGAGCTGCTTAAGGCAAGTCAGTTGTCAAGTTTGACTCAAACAACACACTTTGCTCAAGCCAGTCACAATCATTTGCATTGCAACAAAGGAGTGGGGGAGAAGATATATATGTTGGCTTGCCTCCAAAGGTTCGGCTCTTGGCTATGATACTTTCTGGTATCCAAGACCAAGACTTTGGTCTTAAAATAAGGTTGGGAAGTGGCATGTGACAGGACCCGACCCGCTTGGATCCTGCCTGCGTGACTTAATGTTGCCACTAAGCCACAAGCAGTCGTGAAAGTCCGCTAAACCATTTTTCAATAGAGGTAACAACCAACAGACCTAAAAGTTTTCTCTACTGCCGGAAATTCCATTAAAATTTCGGCAGCATTTCGGCTGTTTACTAACACTCCCCAAAAGCAAAACTACAAGCCTACAAGGAAAACCAGTCCTAAACCATATTTATTCTATCAGCACGCAAATTCCCACACGAATAACCACATCTCAATAATTAATTCAACACTCGCAATACAATATATCTGTTATATTTTTCCCGTAGCTGGACTCAGTATGAAAACTGAGCTGCCTACATACCCTTACTCAAAGGGATCAAGCTACCTGTAGTTCCGACAGCATAATTACACCAAATACGCTACAGTCAAACACATTCACAAACTTAATGTACATTTCTCAGTTATCACATATACAAACACACTTAATTTCCATCAGGGCTTTTCCAACAATTTAATAAAAACAATATCCATAGCTTGGCGGCATGATTCCTCGCCCAAGCTAGCAATACCCAGCTTGGCGGCATAATTCCTCGCCCAAGCGGTTTTCAACCACACAATCATATTAAATTCAATTACATAATATATTCCGAAAATTGACTGAAAGCTTATAAAAGTCCTCTGAGCTTCCAATTATAAGATTAAAATACTAATTACTAGGATTGCCCAATATTTTAGTAATTATGAAATATTCCAATATTTCCAAAATTTACAAAAATGTTCCAAATCAGCAAAAATCTCCAAAATATATAGATTTTTCCGTTTCAAGTCCGATTTCAGCAAACTTTATACCGAAACAAAATTGAAGATGCAAGGAACGAGAATCTACCTTAAATTTCAAGATTCGTCGCCGCAATTGATTGTAATCAGTTCCGGAAGATCGGACCTCGGCCGGGATTGTGCGTTTTTTTTATTCCGACCGAAATTGGATCAAATCGATGGTACAGCAAGCTTGCCCACGACCCCCGGAACGCATTGGGACGGGAGGTGAGCACTCACTCGCCGGAAAAGGAGGAGATCGGCGGCGGCGCGTGGGAGGCGCGTGGGGCGCGTAGGGTGGTCACCGGAGTCCGGCCAGCTGCAGATCTGGTCGCCGGAGCAGTCTGATCCTCGTGGTGGTGGCTGTGTCGTGCCACTCGCCGGCGATCGGAGTAAATCTAGGTGGAAAGGTGGCTGTCGCGGGTGGTTTTTCTGAAACTTCGCGGCCGTTTTCCGGTGTGATACTGCAGTCTCCGGTGTCAATCTTGGTACCAAAATGTAGATCGTCGCACCAGCTTTCCAACGATACCAAGCACTCTCCCTAACTCCACCGGAACAGTGAGATATGGCCGGCCAAAGGTGGTGTCACAATAGTGCACGGGCTGCACGGGTTGCACGAGCCCTCGGTCTCGCTGCAATTTTCGGCGATCTGGGTCATTTCACGGCGAACTACCTATACGGGGAGGAAGAGGAGGTTGCCGGCTTCGATCTAGGGGTGGTGGTCGGCCAAGTCCGGCCACGGTGTGGCGGCTACCGGCGTGCGAAAAAGACTCGGCGAAGAGGTGGAAGGCGTCGGGTGTGGCTGCGTGACTGTCGGGCTACGGGGAAAAAAAATCCTCATTTTCCAGAATTTTCTGGAATTTTTAAAAAGACAGGTGAGGGCATTTTCATCCTTTTAAGTCCAGTCTCAACCAAATTACCAAATTGCCACTCACACAAATTTAACTATAACTTCTCGGTCTTAACTCCGAATCGAGCGTGCAGCTAGTCTACGAACTCGTATCGACTAGTTCTACACAACGGTACCATGGTCAAAACCATAGCACGCTCACACAAAAAGTCAACCCCGAGCCTTTCTTTGGTCAAACTTGGTCAACTCGGTCAACTTTGAGAAATTTTCAATATCTTCCCGGGACGGGATGTTACAGCATGGTCGGCAATGAATTATCTATAGTCGTGCGCAGAGACAACATAGATGCATTTTGTCAGATGGACATGCTTACTGTCGATTGCACCCTAGTATACATGAGGTTATTATATTATTTTTTAATTTATTTTCTTTACAATTTATGAAAAATAGAAAGTAAGGCAACAAAAATCTTCAATAGATGGAGAAGCACTGGCACTGACCATAAAATATGGTTGATTCCATATTACCACCCGTAAGTATTTTAAATACAGTAAATTAGTTGGTGTTATAATATTAGTAATGTTTTATTTGTTTACTAATTCAATTTTTTGTGCAATAAATGTTATATAAATGTTTATTTTGTTATTAGTGGTCACTGGATGCACGACATTGTCAATCCATTTGAGGGATTTGCTTGGTTTTTTGACTTTATTAAATCGGGTGTCCGTGTGGATTTTAAACAAATGATTAATAGGTAATTAATTTTAATTTTTTTTTTACATTTATTAATTATATGAAATGTTTTTAACTATTTTCGTTTATGCTGTATGGAAAAGAGCTTTTGCAATGTGGAATGGACCGAAGACTAGAAGATCCAAGAAAAGCAATTTGGTTTGGCCACCCACAAAGGTAATAAATTCCAAAACACTCATTTTACAATTGTATTTTTATTTAATGATTTAATTCTTATGTATTTTTTGTTTAAATTCAATTGTAGACTCCTTTGCAACCGGGTGGGACTGAATGTGCATATTATGTATGCATTAAGATGAGAGAAATTTTAAATTTGAATGGAGAGTTTTCCTCACCAAAGTCTATTTATAACTTGGTAAGCTTAATGAACTATTATTTGTCATATTTATGTTTCTAATTAAACTATCTTATGTTAAATATATTTAATGTCTAAAACATTATGTTTTTCTTAAACTGTTCCATAATGCTGCTTGGGTAAAAGATTATCTAGATGAATTAAGAAATGAATGGGCTACGTATTTAATCGACGAAATTTCTAATCCAGATAAATTTTTATCTAGTGTTATTAAATATTATGTAAATTAAATGTTATTATTGTACTATTTTATTTAATTATGTTACATTTACTTTTTTTAATTTTTATTTTACAAATTTTTATCTAATTCATCTATTAAAATTTATTTTAAATTGTTCAGAAAATATATATATATATATATTTGAAACCTAAAAATATAATTCAAAAAAACCAAAAAAAATTGAAAAAAAATTAAAAAAATTAGGCATCGACGACACACAAATGTGTGTCGTCCTTGATGCATCACATGGATTAGACGACGCACAATGTGCATCATCGTTGATCCCAGAAAAAAAATTACGCATCGACGACGCACAATGTATGTCGTCCTTGATGCCATCAGATGGATTAGACGACGCATAACGTGCATCATCATTTCAGTCATTAAATGACGCATAATGTGCGTCGTGGTTGATGCCACGTCAGATTATAAGACGATGGATTTTGCCCGTCGTCTTATGTGTGAACAAGCACGTGGATCTGATGTGTATATGGCTATATAGGCGACGGTCAATAAACGTCGTAGTTGATGTTAATGACGACGGTTTTTGTGCATCGTGGATGCTTAAGACTTTCAACAACGATGCTTTAGACGACGATTTCAAACCTTCGTCTAAAGCCTTCGAACGACGTTTTATGTGCGTCGTATGAAGGGTTTTTTTTTTTTTTTTTAGTGTAGGCCATTCAACACAAGACAAAAGAGTTTAGAGAGATGGAGGAATTTTGGCTACACTAAGGAGAGAAAGAGGTGAGAATTTCAACTAGATTTAATTTTTCTTCTTCTCACTTTTGTTTTACATAATATTTTTTCTTTTGATTTGATGATGGCTATTATTATGAACATGAGTAGATAATTTTTTTAAAAAGATTTTGTTGTAACCCTATTATGAATATTCAATTTTAATGCATGTTTAGTTAATTTATGTTCATGGTTAATATTTCATTATAGTTTTTAATGCTTTCATGAAAATGTGAATAGATCTAGTATTATATTGATTCATGGATAAAGAATATAATAATGAAGATCAATTAAGTACATGAAAATAGGAAGATTGCATGCCTTAGTGACAACTTTGACAATATTTTATTGAGTTTGCATGTTTTAAGACTTAAATTTGGTATTTAGATTATAAATAATTAAATGCCTTGTGCTTTTCTAAATTAGAATACATTATTAAGGAATCAAATTTTTGTTATTTATGGTCAAGAGGAGATTAACTTAATAAATTTATCATGCCTAGAAACTAAATAAAATCAATAGTGGTAAAGTCATAATTCCTGCTTTATCATCAACTCGAATCTTTGGGTGTTTTTTCTTTTTTTGCTCACTTTAATCTTTTACTTTGTAATTGCTTTAATTTTTGCTTGCTTTGCATTTGACACACAACCAACCAACCAATCAATCAACTTTTTTATTTTTCTAGTCTAATTAGCATTGAGAATAAATTTGACATTAAAAATATTATTTCTAGTAGGATCGATATTCAATTTTTTCTTAAAAGTCACTTTAATATTTGTTGATTTTTTCACTTGCGAGTAATCAAATTTACACCGTAACAATTTAGTCTTAAAAAAAAATTATCTTATCCCATACCCTTTTTAGATTGATTGGATGGCTTCCTAAAAAAAATAAAAATAAAAATTAAGAAAGGGAAAAACTTGCGTTGGTAATGAAAAAATAGAAAAAGATGGAAAGATGACTTGCGTTTGGCGTATTCAATTTAGAACTTATTGGATTTTAAAAGAGTTTAAAAGTTTAGGGGTATTCAATTCAAAGTTTTAACAAGTCTATACGAATCAAAAGGTATTCAATTCAGATTTTAATGGATTTTATAAAAGTCTATTAAAATCTAGATGTATTCAATTTAAACTTTATATAAGTCTTTTAAAATCTGAAAGTATTCAAAAAGTCATTGACTTTAAAAGATTTTAAAAAATGATGGATTTTAATGGATTTCATTGGATTTTAAAAAGAATTTTAGGAATGAAAAAGTCTAATTCAAATCCTACCTATTTTTTATGAATTTTATTGGATTCTTATGAATTCTTTTAAAATCTACAATTCTATTTAAATTAATTAAACTCTGAACTGAATACACCTTCTTAAACTTTCATTTAATATATATATATAAAGGATAATTATGCCATAACCTTTTGAAGTTTTTCTTTATTATAATTCAATCCTTTGATTTTGAAAATGTTAAAATTAGTCTTTGTGGTTAATTTCCATCCTAACTTTAACCTTGGCAGAGTAAAAAACTGATTTACCTTATATTTCATTGGAAAATGCATCTTTTAAATTTTTTAATCATTTTTTCTTGTAATATTATATTCTATTTTATGAAAAACAAATCCCCTCTCCCATCTTTTTTTCTCTTCTTTCGTTTTTTTTTTTTCTCTCTCTTCCCATCCTTTCTCCTCTTTTTTTTCTTCTTGCTGAACCCATTGACAATAAAAAAAAAACGAGTCACAAAACCTCCATTGCTGGTTGAACTATCGAGTCAGACACCAATCTGGGTCAGAAGTTCTTTTTTTTCACACAACCAATCTGGGTTGGACACCCAACAAAATAGAAAGGAAAAAAAAAATCCGATTCTTTCATTCCTCTCTCTTTCTCTCATTTATTTTGATTTTTCTTTCCATTCAAACAATTCAAGATCAAATAAAGCAAAAAAAAAAAAAAAAGTTTATTTAAAATACATATATATATATATATATATATATATAATCAAGAAAGGAAAATTCTTTACTATTTGCTAAAATGTTGGGATCAATTTAATGGGTCGAAGTCTCATCATAAAACACAACACCAACTAGAACCTCAACAAAAACTGTCAGAAAACCAACTCATCTACAAAGATAGAGAAAAGCATATTAACCGAGTAAATAAATACATTCCAGGAACATAAAAAAAAAAAATGTTAGATTTATATTAATTAAAATGTGAAAAAATTACATTTAAAGTATCTAAATTATATTGAATATTACATTTAAGTATCTGAATTATTTTTCATTGCAAATAAATATATAGTCTTATAATTTTCAACAATGTTAATATTTTTTATAATTTTCGCTTAATTTTATCCGTTAAAATCATATACAGACAGAGGAAACCAAAGGCATTGGCTTATTTTCCTCTCCCTGTTCTTCCCATTTTTTCATAAAAAGATGATGAGTTTTTTTGCTCCAACATTTTGATTTTTGATTTTTTTTTTAAAGAGAGAAAAAGAAAACAATAACTATAAATTAGTGGCAAGGAAGTTTAAAATTTCTAGGTTGGTTTGAAAATCCAGAGATCAGAAAATCTTCTGGCCTCAATCGTCGAACTGCCGGCAACCTCTACTGCACAAGAACAGTCAAGCCTCTTCCAGCAACTCCCAATTTGCCGAGGTCCCCGGCGACACCACAGCATCATGCGCGGCGCTATGTTGCTGCTTTCCATCTGGGTGTGGGCTCGTGAACCTGCTGGTCCTGGCCATCTACAAGCTTCCTGCCGGACTTTGTCGCCGAGCATTGAAGAAGAAGAATCTGCGGCGTTTTGCCTCCATGGTGTCGGCGTTGCTCGTACAGCTACGACGAAGCGGAGCTTTAGATTCATCTGCTGAGCGTGGAGGCTTTGACAAATGTAAAGTTGCCGGAATGGGAAGAGGCTGAGAAGCACGTGATGGAGCTTGACAAGGAGATGTGGGAAATGTTTTACACTACTGGCTTTTGGAGGAGTTCTTCTCAGAGAGAACCTCTTTCAGACATTAATACAAAACACTGTAAAAAAAAATCAAATGTATGGTTTTTTTTTTTTTTTTTTTTTTTGGGAAGGAGATGTGGGAAAGGTTTTACAATACGTGGCTGTTGGATCTATTCTACAATTTAGAAAGTCACAGTTCCAAAATTTTAATTTTGTTTTTGTTTGCAAGATTCAAAAATTTATAATTTGAATCTTATAACCTCACTAATTTTTTTTCATTCTAATCGGCTGTGAAAAGAAGAAATGGGAATAACAGAGAGAGGAAAAAAAGCCAATGCCCCTGAGTTTCCTCTTTATGCAGTCTGCAAGTGATTTTAACGGATAAAATTAAACATAAATGACAAAAAATATTAACTTTATTGTAAATTGTGAATTCAGGTATATGTTTACCACGAAAAATAGTTCGGATACTTAAGTGTAACTCTCAATATATTTTAGATACTTTAAATGTAATTTTTCTTTAAAATGCTAAGGGAAACACTACAAGAAAAAAGATGATTAGATGAAGATCGTCAAATTAATATTTACGATAAATTTAAAGACTAACGTCGTATTAAATATAAAAAACGAAGCAATTTAAACTAATATATATTTATTAATTTTTTTTTACACAAAAACAACGTGCAAATTGTAAAATGTCATTTTAAAATTAAGTAATTATGACGCACAATAAAAAAGCATCGTCAATGCAGTTAATATAAAATATGTAAAATCTATGTATCTACCATTGGGTATGACATGACAACTTAAAACGATGGTTTTCTAACGTCGTCTAAAAATATAAAATACGATAGTCAAAATCAACGTATTTAAAAAAACGACACTGTTTAAGATGCCAAAAACGACGCACAATATTAAGTGAATTTTTGATGAGATAAATACAAAATATAAATGAAGTAATAACACTTTATCATTTGATAATTATATTGGCAAAATAATTATAGAACTATTATTTTATTTGTTGAAAAATAAATATAATTTAAATATTGATAAATAAATTTATTAAATATCATGTGTCAATATTTCAAATATTGACATATTATGTATAATATAGTTATGAATAAATGAACTATTAAAGAATTAAATGTAAGTAACCATTAATCTCACCTAAGAAAGAGTTTAGTCAAACCCAAAACCTCATAAAAAATAATGAAAATAAATATGTAATTAATTAATAATTCTAGTTAATTCATAAATAAAAAATATCAAAGGAATCTCATTAATTTTTTTAATTATTAGAGTTATTTGAATCAAAAGCTTAGATATAGAAAAGTGGAGTGATTACCACTAGATAAACCCCCGCCCGAACCCACAATTAATTAATTAATCACGTTATAATGGGCAAAAGAAATCTTAATTAATCACGTTGTTTTTGCTAATATAATATTGGCCGCCTTTCCCAACATTGTTTGTTTTCTAAAAAAAGAAGAAAAATACGAGAAAGATAATCCATATAGGTACTCCAGCGCCATGTGCGCGAATCAATACGACAGAGACTGTGAGGAATATATTTTTATTGTTTAAAATCTCATAAATTCATTAATTTAAGAAATTTAACCGACTAAGTAGGTAAAGGCTGCACAATTTTTATTTAATGTTGCCAATAATTTTGAATTATGAATATTCAGCAAAAAAAATAATTTTTTTTGACAAATAAAAAAATATGTAAAATAGGATAAAACTCATGAATCTCTAATAAACAATAATTTCAGGATAATTAATCAATTACTTTACGTTTTTATTTTCAATGGATAATTATTTACTTCCGCATTACAATGCAACTTTCCTAAACTAAAATATTAATGGTGTGATACTTTAATATTATAACTAATATTTTTTTTTGGGTGAAAATATTAGAACTAATATATAATATATTAGTGTTCCATGTATTAATATTTTTTACAGGGCGTCTTTGACACTATTATACAGTGTATTTCATCTTTATATTGTGTTATGTTAGTCAAAATACTGTGTTTGGTGATACAAAAAAATTAAATAATTTTATATTTTTCTTTATTTTTTTTAACGGCCTTAATGTATTGATACACTCAAAATTGATGGTGTTAATTAATACAAAACTGTCTTTGAAATTTAAACAAATCAATGAAATTTTAGCAAATATTCTTATTTTTTTATAAACTTACAATATATATAACATTATTATGTGTTAATTTTAATATATATTAATTTTATAATTTCTTTCGCATTGGTTACTATTTTTAATTAAGCATAAATGAAATATATTTAATTTTTAATATTTAATTAAAAATGATATATTAACTAATAAAATTATATATGGGAGTGATGAGATGTTAAAATTAATGATAGACAAAAATGTATTTATAAATCATTGGACATTAAGATAGTCTAATCCACTAAGAATAAAAAGGACGTGGACAAAAAATGTGGGAGTGATGAGATGTTAAAATTAATTATAGACAAAAAATTTAAATTGATCATTTATCCAGAGATAGATTATGTTATTTTAGTGATTGACATGAATTGTCAAATATGTTTAATTAATAAAATTTTGATATATGCAACATTCAATAATATATTAATTATTAAAAAATTATATATGAATAAATTAATTTTAAATGGATAAATTCTAAAACAATAAAAAACGATAACAAATCCTTAACGCTCAATTGGTAAATAAATTTAAAATGTACTATTTGTCACTACTCCGTCATGACTCACGAATATTAATTTGAGCATTTATTTTTTTTTTACTTTTTCAAAACTAAAATGCTGACATTTATTTTAGTGGGTCCCGGTGGAGATTTCATAATATTTGTTTTAGTATTCAAAGATTTTTCGACAAAATCCAAAGGAAAAAAAAAAAGGAAACGAAAAGCTCTCCTTTTTCCAGAGCAAAGGCAACAGAAAATGCCAGGATACGTGGGGACCCGTTTCACTTCACCGCACGCCGTGTGAAATCAAAGCCCTTTTTCTTCTCCAGCCTTGCTCTCATTTTCTCACTTCACTTTTTACTGATAACTGAAGCATAGAAATAACTACCTCCTAAAGCAAAAACCAAGAGCAGCACAGCAATGGAGGATAGTGAATGGGTTCTGGTTCGGCGCCCAGCAGAGAAGGACATGTGGAGACCCAGCTCATGGGTTGAGGAAGAGGAAGATCCTAGGCCTTTGAAGGTTACGTTTACAGAGCCTGCTAAGCACTGGACGGATGCGATTCCTATAGGAAATGGGCGTCTTGGAGCCATGGTATGGGGTGGTGTGGCATCAGAAACTCTCCAGCTCAATGGTAAAGCCCAGAGCTCTATTTGGGTTTGTGTTTCTGATCACTGGCATTTTGAGCTAGGCCGTAGATCTTATGTGGGGTTGCGCTTGTTTTTGTTCTTGAAATGCTTGAACTTGGATTTTGGGTTCTTTTTCTTACAACATTATATATATACTATAGTGTAAAAGACACGGTAGTATCCAGGTTCAAGTTAGGTGTTTTTAATTTGATTACATTGCGAAATGTAGTTAACAAAGAGTCAGTAAAGAGAATGAATTGGAATTTGGAGATGTTTAAGTATTTATTTGGAGTTTTTATAATTGGATGCTTTTGCTAGTTTTCCCAATTGATGAATAATTTTTATTGTAACCGTTCATTTTCTGTTTTTACAGATTTGTTGGTATGTCTGTCATAGTCTCTGTTTTCTGCTGGGAATATAGAGAAGAATTGAAAATTTGAAGTTAGATAAACATTTTTCTTGCTTTGTCGTTTTGGATAAATAAAGTGCAATCACACTCTGTTGCTACTTTCTTGTTTTTATCTCACACTCAGAGTTGAAAATATATTAAATTTGTTGCAAAAATTTTGAATTGCTGTAGAGGATACACTCTGGACTGGAACTCCTGGAAATTACACCAACCCCAAGGCTCCGGAAGCACTAACAGAGGTGAGAAAGCTTGTTGATAATGGCGAATATGTTGAAGCTACAGCAGCAGCAGTCAAGTTGTCAGGAGATCCTTCTGATGTATATAACTTCTTCACCTTCAAAATAACTATTTTGTCTTCATTGATTGATCTTGTAGTGAATATTGTCTAGTTTTAGTCTGTTCTAATGTTTCCGAAATTCGCTAATTCTTATTAATAGAGGGGTCAGAGTTTTAATTTCATATCATACAGGCAAACTATCTTGTATGCTTATTCTTCTTTTAACTGTTTGTGTTTTACATGAATTTTTTGGTTTGAACTCCATATTTGTCATGCAAAATTAATTATAAATTGGAAGGGAGAAAATAAAAGAAATTAAGTCTGTGGCTGTTACATTCAATTGATGTGAGTTTTCATCACAAACCAAGCAACAAAATTTCAAGAAAAGTTAAAATACTACTGATTGCATACTGGTCTGTCTTGTGTATGGTAGCATTTATGTGGATATATATATATATATATATATATATATATANTATATATATATATATATATATATAAGATAATATAATATGTGATGGAAAAGTTGGATATCAATATTCTTGATTATGCAGTCAAATTATTATTTACATTTGAAAAGGATTTTTTAACACAATGTCTTCTGAGAGTCATCTTGTTATGAATTTATAATTCCTGTTTGCATACCAAGAGTCAACCTAATTTCTTTGACTCCCAAGTCATTGTCCAAAGCTCATGCACTATACTACATATACTACCTTGGTGATTAAGGCCAGAACAAAACAGAAAGCTGGATGAGATGACTTTGTGTTTGAAGCTCTGTTCATACTATCTTTGAGCATCTGTTCTATAACTGCAGTATTTCATGTTGGTAAAACATGCTCTGGCTGAGCACAATACTTATCCATCTTTCTGGTTAATATTTTTTGTCGATCCATTTTTCCTCATATTTGAGGGAAACCTTATATGTATTGTTGATTTAATACATTAGGCAAGTTGTTCATCTTCCTCCACTACTTATGCTTGTCTATCATATGTGAAAATTAATGATTTTATAATGTATGATGAGGCTTCAAAATACTCTGAGAATTTTGTCCTAACAAATTACCTGATCTGATGAAGGTTTATCAACTACTGGGTGACATCAATCTGGAATTTGATGATTCTCATCTTGCTTATGCAAAGGAAACTTACAAAAGAGAGCTGGACTTGGATACTGCAACAGTAAGAATAAAATATTCAGTGGGTGATGTAGAGTTTACAAGGGAACACTTTTCTTCTAATCCTGATCAAGTGATAGTAACAAAGATTTCTGCAAGTAAATTAGGCTCACTTTCATTTACGGTGTCACTGGACAGCAAGTTATATCATAATTCAAATGTAAATGGTAAAAATCAAATTATAATGCAAGGAAGCTGTCCTGGGAAGAGGATCGCTCCAAAAGTTAGTGCAAATGACAATCCAAAGGGAATTCAATTTTCTGCAATTCTTGATTTGCAAATTAGTGATAGCAGAGGGGTAATAAATGTTTTGGATGACAAGAAGTTAAGGGTTGAAGGTTCAGATTGGGCTGTTTTGCTGCTGGTGGCTAAGTCTTCATTTGATGGACCATTTGCCAAGCCTTCTGATTCCAAGAAAGATCCAACTTCTGAGTCTCAAAGTGCATTGAGTTCAATCAGAAAATTTTCTTATTCTGATCTTTATTCTCATCACTTGGATGACTATCAGAGTCTTTTTCATCGGGTCTCATTGCAGCTTTCGAAAAGCTCCAAGATCAATTCAAGAGATAGGTTCTTGGAGATGAAAAACCTTTTGTCTTCTGTTACTAATTCAGATTCTAAGGGAAGTGATGGTGGTTCAGTCTCAACTGCAGAGAGGGTGAAATCTTTTCAAACTGATGAAGATCCTTCCTTTGTGGAGCTTCTGTTCCAGTATGGTCGGTATCTGCTTATATCTTGTTCACGACCTGGAACACAGGTGGCAAACCTGCAGGGTATATGGAACGAAAAAATTGAGCCTGCATGGGAGTATGCATTCCTCTCTCTCTCTCTCTCATCCTCTTCCTAATGTTATTTATATATCTTAGAAATCTATGTAGGGCATTAGAGCTTTCTAGACAGAAATAGGTGAATGTGAAACATATAAAAAGTGAGTGATATAACGATGAAATAAATGGCATGATTGATATCCTTTCTATCTATCATAAGTTTGTAACACATCATTATTGGTTTAATATGTATTCAAATTCCATTTGACAGTTGCTAAATATACATCAAGATTTCTACATGAAAGTTACTTATTTCACCTCTTGACTTTTCAGTGGCGCTCCTCACCTGAACATTAATCTTCAGATGAACTATTGGCCTTCTCTTCCTTGCAACCTTAGAGAGTGCCTGGAGCCCTTATTTGATTACACGTCTTCTCTGTCCAAAAACGGGAGTAAAACAGCAAAAGTAAGAATCTTATTTTTTACGTGTAAAGGTCATTACTTCTTTGTTAATGTTAGATATGTTATTGTTGTTGTTGCCTTGAAGTATCACATGGATTTGAACAGATGATTTATCTTTTAAAGTAGAGCTAATATGATGAATTCATAGTTCCTACAAAGCATTCTAAGTTGTGTAAGTGGATTTTGGATAAAAAGAAAAGGAAAGAAAACATTCTTTAGCAAAATGAAACGTCCTTGGGTGTTTTTGGTGCAACTAAAGCTCCTAGGGGATGACCCTATAGGATCAGTTACTTCTTAAAGCAGATTATTCACCAGCACATTCTCATGATTTGATGAAGCCTTAATTGTCCGAAAACGAACATGAGCTTTGTAGTAACTTTAAAGCATGTAGTTGATAAATAAGGGAAAACATTATAAATTTATTAGTCATTTCTGCTTTTCTATTTATTACTTTATTTTGGTTCAATGTGAATATTTCAGGTGAACTATGAAACCAGTGGTTGGGTTGTACATCAAGTGTCCGACATATGGGCAAAAACGTCACCAGATCGAGGTGAAGCTGTGTGGGCCTTATGGCCAATGGGAGGAGCCTGGATCTGTACGCATCTATGGGAACATTATGCTTACACATTGGACAAAGTATGCTCCTGCCTATTTTTTTTTATTTTTTTTTAAAGTTCTTTTTATTTTGCTTCAATACTTGATGCCTTTAAAGTTCATTGTTTGAATGAAATTTTTGTGTGAGAGTATATGTTAGAATAATCTTGCTACAAATTTTGCCAACCCACTTGGATTTTGTATTATAACACAATTATGCTGTATGACAATCATTAAAAGTTGCAAATCTTGTCAATATTTTAATTGATTTCCCAGGAGGGAAGGCTTAATTGCAATACCTTGGGTTTCAAGTCTCCAAATTGTTAAACAGTCCTCATCCTTCAGTGATTCACATCTGCACTGGCAATTGCAAAATAACAACCCTTGGAACTTCTTAGATTTGATTTCTACTTCAATTTATACTTGCTCATTCAAAGTGCTTTTGAGCACTTTGGGTATGGGTACCCTATGAATCTGTGGTGCTTTAGATACTCTTGGTAGCAAACAATCAATGTGCAGCTCTTTTGAGGCAGAATCCCTCTAAACCCTGGACTGTGAAAATTTACTCTTAACATATTGGGAAACGGTCTGATACCGAGACAGTCAATGCCTGAATGACTGAGGTAGTTGATTCAAGATTGTTTGTTATTTTACAGTAAATGGAAACTTGGATTCAGGCCCCGGAATAATTAAATGCTGCTTAAATCTCAGTTTTGTCTCTAGTATAAAAATATTTTTATTTTTTATGTTGCTCGCTTGTCCAATTTAATTTTTTTTGGCAAGTAAATGACTCCTAATATCTTCCACTTAAATAGGATTTTCTAAAAAATAAGGCATATCCTTTGTTGGAAGGATGTACGTCATTTCTGTTGGATTGGTTGATTGAAGGCCGTGGAGGGTTTCTGGAAACCAACCCATCAACTTCGCCCGAGCACATGTTTACTGCTCCAGATGGTAAGCCTGCCAGTGTGAGCTACTCATCAACCATGGATATGGCTATCATTAAAGAGGTTTTCTCTGCAATTGTTTCTGCTGCTGAGGTGGAGTTCTTGTTTTAGTTGCAAAAGCATTCCTGTTTTTCAGCGTGAACTGTGTTTTTGACAACAGAAATTTCTTAAAACAGATTTTAGGGAGAAGCAAGGATGCTCTTGTAGCAAAAGTCCGTCAGGCTCAACCTAGGCTTTTACCATACAAAATTGCTAGAGACGGTTCCCTAATGGAATGGGTATGCCTGTATCTATTGTATCCCCCCAGGATATTGTTAAGATATTATTTTCTAGCATGCTTAATGAAGTTCATCTACGTTGAGATGCTGCTGAATTAAATTTATGCTTGCATATTCTCTCTGTTTTCTGGCAGGCACAAGATTTTGAGGATCCGGACATTCATCATCGACATGTTTCACATCTTTTTGGCCTATTTCCAGGGCACACAATAACTGTTGAGAAAAATCATGACCTCTGTAAAGCTATAGATTATTCCCTCTATAAAAGAGGTATTTATGCAAACTAACCAACTATATTTCGTCACTGTCTCAGAATGCCCATTTTATGGTCTTATAGATATATAGAAGAAAAAAAGAGATCGAACATTGTCTTTCTTGGACAAATAAATGGTCCACTTCTTATGCCAAAAATCTGAATAATTTGAATGCCAAAGTATTTCAATTCATAGATATATTTGAAATATTACTCATTAAAATACCATTGACCTTCAAAGAGCTTTAAGTTTGGTCATACATGCATGACTGCACAAAATGCAGGGTGTAAGTCTGTGAATGCTACTCTTAGTTGTAGACACCCTAGATCTGAAATATAAGAACATACAGAGCCCGATGTCGATTTGTGGAATGTGGACTTTTGTCTTATGCAACTAATGGTAATGCTAGTTGCTGCCAGATGTCAATTAATTTGTCTTAAAAAAAATCTTATATGTTTGTTTGTACTTCAGTAGTAGGTATGATCTAACTAGAGTTGCACCAATTAATTAATTCGGCCCATATATTTTCTATTGTTAAAACAGGAGAGGATGGTCCAGGATGGTCAACTACTTGGAAAGCTGCATTGTGGGCTCGTCTTCGCAGCAGCGAGCATGCATATCGTATGATCAAGCATTTGATCATCTTGGTGGATCCTGATCATGAGAGTGATTTTGAGGGAGGAATTTACAGTAACTTATTTACTGCACACCCTCCTTTTCAAATTGATGCCAACTTTGGGTAAGCTACATTTCATTGCATATGTTTTGTCTCTGAAAGTAAGACAAACTGTTAAGAGATTGTCAAGCATCAATTGCTCTCCCAATTTTTATACAGATTTTCAGCAGCAATTGCAGAAATGCTAGTTCAAAGTACCATGAAGGACCTTTATTTACTTCCCGCTCTTCCCCGCGATAAATGGGCAAATGGTTGTGTGAAAGGTCTGAAAGCGCGTGGTGGAGTGACAGTCAACATTTGCTGGAAGGAAGGAGATCTTCATGAAGTTGGTCTTTGGTCCAAGGATCAGAATTTGGTCAAGAGGTTACACTACAGAGGGACTACAGTCATGGCAAATTTATCGTCGGCCAAAGTTTACACTTTCAATAAACTTCTAAGATGCGTGAACTCAAAATCTCTTTGATAAGCGGCTTAATCTTCAACTGTAAGGTCAGATTCATCTATGAGGAGCACTGATTTTGTTTTTCTTTTATAGTTCTGTGAATTGGATTCTTCTACTTTTTTTTTTTTTTTCCCTTTTTTTAAGTCATTATTATCATTTTTTTTCTTTTTCTTTTTGATATTTTTGAATATGTTTCATACATTTAGGTATTTTGTTCAGGAACAATGATTTTTTCAATAATCATTCTCTAAGGATTATCGTAACTATTAGACAAAGAGGGAAGAGATTGTGAAGTATTTAGATTTGTTAATTGTGACCAAAAATAAAAATATCGGTAGAGATGAAACTATCGAAAGTTATAAAAATAAAAAAATATCATTGGTAATATTGATAAAAGATAAATAAAAAATAACAAAAATTTATAAAAATGTACAAAAACATTTAATGAAACTTCACTGTCGTATTGAAAGATAATATTGATCAAAAGATGTTCGTTTTGCATGTTTTTCAATTGACAAAGTTCATGTTGTACTGCTGATCTATTACTATTTAACATATTGGAAAGGAAAAAAACTACTAATTGAATGAAACAATTGAAAAAACAAAAAATAATATAAAATAATTATTACAATTTAAAAAAAATTATATTAAAATAAGATGCTAAAATTGTCCGTGTATGAAATATTTAAAAACACATCATTTTAAATTATTTTAGTAATTAAAAAATTAATATTTTTAAATTATTTTTGAAAATTTACATGGATATTAAAAATTTCTGTGATTTTAATGACCTAATTGAAAAAAAATTAAATAGAATTTTTAACAAAAATATTTTAAAAATATTAAAAATTTCGATAGAAATTATAAAATTATATCTATAATGTTTTAGATATCATTTTTATGGCATAAAAAAAATGAAATTTCATAGAAATTTCACGGAAATCAATTTTTTTATCGATGATTGTGACCATGAAAATCGGCTGCTAATTTTTGCAAAAAATAAAAATCGGTTGCTAATTGGTAATAGTTTTCACAAGTAATGCTATACTATACGTACCAAGTTTATTTATAAAGTTGTTTGGTTTACCAACATATAAACGGAAGTAGTTCATTTTATTGTTGATACATTGATTAAAGTAATAATAAAATAAGTTGAAAAATTAATAGAAAGTAACAATAAAATAAGGTTTATATTGCCTAAAGATTCTCTTATTATAAAAATTATAAAAAAAGAGATAAAAATGAAATTTAATACAAACCAACAATACAATATCATTTTTGTCATATAGTCAACAATCTTAGCCAAGAATATTACCCAAAAAAAAAACTTTTTTGATAGAAAATGATCATTATTTAAGAAGCCATATTGTTATTTTAAAATTTAAAAGAAGTTTATAGGTAATTAATTAAACAATTTCCTTTAAAAAGTTTCGTTTTCTATTTTTTTTTCTTATATGATTTGTTTAAAATTCATTTCTCGTTGAAGTACGGTTTTTATTTTTTTATCCTGTGTTTTAAGATTCCCCATCCCTATTTCAAAAGCTCATTGAAGTACATTAATAATTAAATAATTAAACATTTAATTAAAATAACAATTAAAATAATTAAAAAAAAAATGTAACGAAAAATGCCGGGTAAGATGAGCCAGTTTGTTGAGAACTCGAAAGCAACATCAAAACTCTTTTTTTTTTTGATGAATAACATCAAAGCTCTTGTGCAAAGACTCTCATGGAGATGGCAATATGGTGAGGTGGCGAATGAGACACAGTTGCATACATAATATATTCATATGACAAGACAAAAAGCTAGCTTTCTTAATTTTCATCATCAACATCATCGCTTTCTTCAATCATGGAAGACGGAGGTTGGGTTCTGGTGCCGCGGCCTTTACACGGTAATCTATGCAACCCGCCATCCATGAACGATCACAGTTCTAACCCTCTCAAGGTAATCTTCAACGACCCAGCCAAGCATTGGACAGATGCTCTTCCTATCGGCAATGGCCGCCTTGGTGCCATGGTTTGGGGCGGCGTTAATTCCGAACTTATCCAGCTAAATGGTAAACCTAAACTTGTACATTTTGAATGAATTTTGGTTGCTGAGGAAATAGAGATATTGCAATGAGAAAAAATAAAGATAAAAAAATTCTGAAACCTAGAATCGGGTTTCTTTTTCTTATTTTGGCCATTCAATCTGTTTTCTGTAGCAAAAGCATTTTGCATTGAGTCAGTAAGAATGATAAATTACGGTTTATATTGTTTTACAGAGGACACGCTTTGGACTGGAACTCCAGGAAATTACACAAATCCTGAAGCTCCAGAGGCTTTGGAAGAAGTCAGAAAACTTGTTGATGATGGTGACTTTTCTGAAGCCACTGAAAAAGCAGACAAATTGACCGGAAATCCCTCAGAGGTATTTTTTTTTTCCAGTTATTTTATCTCAATTTTAATTTCAATGATGTTATTGACTGTTTCTGTAGTTAGAGTAATTATAACTTGTCCAAACCATTTTTCTTCTCAGCACACTTTAATACTAGCTACTAGCTAGTTTTCAGTTTTTTAATTTTTTTAATTTTTTCATGTTAACATCGGTGAGTTCTTCACAAAGCAGTTTCGAGTTGCTCTGGAAATTATATCCTAATGATATATATTTTTTATTTTTTTTTCCCATGATGAAGGCCTACCAGCTTCTGGGTGACATCAATTTAGAGTTTGATGATTCTCATCTTATGTACTCTGAAGAAACTTACCGCAGACAGCTTGACCTGAACGACGCAACAGTGAGAGTAAAGTATTCAGTAGGTGATGTAGAATTTACAAGAGAACATTTTGCTTCGTATCCCCATCAAGTGATTGTGACAAAGATTTACGGAAGCAAATCTGGGTCTTTATCATTCACTGTGTCTGTGGACAGCAAATTACATCATCAGTCACGCATAAATAGCACAAATCAGATAATAATGGAAGGAAGTTGTCGTGGTCAAAGGATCCCTCCAAAAGTTAGTGCAAATGACAATCCAAAAGGAATTCAGTTTTCTGCAGTTCTTGATTTGCAGATTAGTGATAGAAGAGGGGTAATACATGTTTTAGATAACAAGAAGTTGAGGGTTGAAGGTTCAGATTGGGCTGTTTTGCTTCTGGTGGCTAAGTCTTCATTTGATGGACCGTTCGCAAAGCCTTCTGATTCTAAGAGGGATCCAACTTTGGAGTCTCTCAGTGCATTGAATTCAATAAGAAATTTGTCATATTCTGATCTTTATGCTCATCATTTGAATGACTATCAGAATCTTTTTCATCGTGTCTCATTGCAGCTTTCAAAAAGCACCAAAACCATTATAGGGAAAAGGGTTTTTGGGACAAAGCAGTTTGTCTCTCCTCTAACTTATTTAGATTTCAAGGAGAGTGAAGATGATTCACTTTCAACAGCAGAGAGGGTGAAATCTTTTCAGACTAATGAAGATCCGTCCCTGATCGAACTACTATTTCAGTATGGTAGATATTTGCTTATTTCTTGTTCACGGCCGGGAACTCAGGTTGCAAACCTTCAGGGAATATGGAACAAGGATATGGAGCCAACTTGGCAGTATGTTTGCATTCTTTACTCTCTGCATCTTTTATATTCAATTGAAATGCATTATATAGAAATAATCTCTAAATGAAAAGCAAATCTACTGTAGATTTTATGGACTGCATTTCTTTATGTCTTTGCAACTATTTGCATCAAGATTTTATCAAGACCATTACTAAAAACTTATAATTTTTTATTTTTTTTTTCAGTTGTGCTCCTCACTTGAATATTAATCTTGAAATGAACTACTGGCCTTCTCTTCCTTGCAACCTTAGTGAGTGCCAGGAACCCTTGTTTGATTTCATTTCCTCTCTGTCAATCAACGGAGGAAAAACCGCAGAAGTGAGAGTACTCTACTTTATAATTTAAGCTTCTCTCAAGTAATTCATTTCATTTATTTGGATGCATTAGTTTCCTATGTTTCTATATATCAGTTGATATTTAGCCTTTAATATTATGATGTTTTTTTGTTATTTATATGGTGCTAGAAAGCACACTGCAGCAAGCATGAGAAGGCGTAAATTATCATAACCTGTCTACACTATTTACGCCCTTTCTATTTTTATATTTAGTTTTGGAAAATGATTTTGTTAGCAATTTTACTTTCTCCATTCATGTTGCAGGTAAATTACAAAGCAAGTGGTTGGGTTGTACATCATAAGTCTGACATTTGGGCAAGAACATCAGCATGTCAAGGTGATGTCGTGTGGGCTTTATGGCCAATGGGTGGAGCATGGCTTTGTACACATATATGGGAGCACTATAATTATACAATGGACACAGTAAGATTATGTTTCTTACATAAATTTTTTACTATCATTTTAAGGATGGACATCTTTTCCTGTAAAATTATGGAAAGGGCTTTTAGAATTCTTTTGGAAATGCCTATGAGATGTGGAAGCCACATAGTTGGGAAAAATTATTTCATTTGTCACTAGCATAAGAAATTTTTTATTGATTAGAAACCGATTGCTAATATAATTTTGCTTCTTCCAAATGTTAGCTGTATGCTAAAATACATGACTATTCTTTGTTTGTTGTTCCCTGGATTTGTTCACAATGTTGTCTATGAATTCTTTTATCTTCTTCGAGACAAACAGCCTTAAAAATTTGCACCAGTTCCATTAGTTCAGAACATCAGCTGATTGTTTGCTATTATTCTGCATATTTAGGATTTTCTGAAAAACAGGGCATATCCTTTGTTGGAAGGATGTGTGGCATTTCTATTGGATTGGTTAATACAAGGATCTGGAGGATATTTGGAAACCAACCCATCAACTTCTCCAGAACATTACTTTATTGCACCTGATGGTAAACAAGCTTGTGTAAGCTACTCATCAACCATGGACATGGCTATCATAAATGAGATCTTCTCAGCAATTGTTTCTGCTGCTGAGGTGAGGCTCTTGCTCTAGACTTGCGAAAATACAATTTTTTTGTGTCTATCTTTATATGCTAGTCAATCTTCGTTGGAACAGATTCTTGGCAGAAATGAGGATGATATTATTAAAAAGGTGAAAAAGGCTCAACCAAGGCTCCCTCCAACAAAAATTGCTAGTGATGGTTCTATTTTGGAATGGGTAGGTAAACAACCAAATAAAGTTGTTATCTGGTAGTTGGTGTAATAATAGTTGTTTGTGGACTTAAGACTTTGTTACAGGATTGATAATTCTACATTTGTTAACGCAGGCACAAGATTTTAAAGACCCAGAGTTTCATCATCGACATCTTTCCCATCTCTTTGGCCTGTTTCCAGGGCACACAATCAATGTTAAAACTCCAGACCTATGTAAAGCTGCAGAGGTTTCCCTTTTAAAACGAGGTTTGTATGTGCCAGCTGACTTTCTTTATTCATAGTTTGGGCACGTAGTGTCTCCATAAGAGATAAAGATGTTCTAATTCACCTACATGAGAATGATCTTTTATAAAATGAAACGTTTTACAATATATTACCAATTACAATAATCATAAAAATAGAGTTACCACCTTTTATTTTTGCTTGAAATATGACATGCTTTTTAAAAGATGAGAATCACCATTTCTTGAACATGAAGTCTTCAATTTCTTTTTACTTTTCAATACTTTGTATACAGTTGTTAACTTATTTATATTATTTTATAGGAGGACAGCTATCTTCCTACTGTCCCTTGAGTTTGAGTACGTAATTTAGACTGCACTAATCTTTGGATGCATAATATGTAGATGACATTTTATTATCACTGAGTTGGTAAAAGTAGACTTCAGATTAGTCTGTGGATTGCATAGCATTTGTATACTATTTTAGTGATTATCATTCCATGAAAACTGATAACTTTTGGAGCTTTTAAATTATCTGTTCCCAAATTATAATTGCATTTGCTGCCAAGCAGTGTGTTGCTGCTATATCTATATGGAAGATATAGATTAAGGACATTGAATACTTTTCGAATAGTTAAATATTTTTTTGTTTTCACTTTTTCAACTTTTCATTGCTGAAAACAGGTGAGGATGGTCCAGGTTGGTCAACAGCATGGAAAATTGCCTCTTGGGCTCGTCTATATAATAGTGAGCATTCATATCGCATGATCAAATATTTAATCAAATTCGTGGACCCTGAACACGAGAAACAATTTGAAGGAGGATTATACAGTAATCTATTCGCCGCACACCCTCCTTTCCAAATTGATGCCAACTTCGGGTAAGCAGCCTTCTCTACCTATGTATTAATGTAAACATGCAATCTCAAGAATTCTTTCTGTTAATAGCCACCTTCTTCAACTGATATTCCAATTATATCAGGATCCCTGGCCATATTATAGTCAGTATATTGTTTAAGGATAAGACAATCCTTTAAAAATGTATTGCTGTTTTGTAATTCTACAAGGCAAATATAGCTTCTAAGAAAGTTGTAAGGGGTAAATCTCACTCTGTTGTTGAACAAGTCAGTTATGTAAAAAATGAGGAGCAACAGTGTTTATACCCTCCCATATAAATAAAACCGAGTTCACACCTTAAAGAATGTATAAAATGTAATTTGATAGTGCAAAAACATGATGGTTCCGATTACAGTAGTTTCAGTATTACACAAAGCTATCAGTTCTACTATTGTTTTTGTTTCAGTTTTTCTGCAGCCATTACAGAAATGCTTGTACAAAGCACAGCGGATGATGTTTACTTGCTTCCAGCTCTTCCGACTGACAAATGGGCTAATGGATGTGTAAAAGGGTTAAAGGCTCGTGGTGGGGTGACCATTAACATAACCTGGGAAGAAGGAGATCTTCAAGAAGTCAGTCTTTGGTCCGACCATGCTTCTGTTAGAAGATTACATTACAGAGGAGCTACAGTTTCAGCAAATATATCATGTGGCATAGTTTACATTTTCGATGGACTCAGATGTGGGACAACATAATTGTTAAATGTAGCTTTTCTTTTTCCTTAGGTAAGATATTAAAATTATGGGGTAGGATATTTAAGGTACAACTCCTGGTTGACTATTGCCATTTGAGCTATTCTACAAGAGATAAATGTAACTTTTTTACTTAAATTTTAAAATTACCAGTTCAAGGAGAGATTTCATGTGAAAAAATATTAGGGGTAACTAATATTTTAACCCCCCTCTACTACCTTTTGCATTTTGTCCCTCCAAATTACAAAACCCTTTACATTGCCCCATTTATTATTATTTTCCTGTCAGTTCAATCTTCCAGTTTGTTACAAATATTCTTGGTAAAATTAATCATCTTATCGTCATTTATTTATTTTTGTTTTAAAATTTATAATTTCACATTGGTATCCAAAATGTAGATTATTAATTTTTTTTTTTGGTTCTAAAAGTATATTGAAGTATCTCATCAGTTAAACTTTGTTAAGTTTATAACTATCCATGATTTTGAATGATGTTTGTTACAAATAGATTTTAAATATTACAGGATATACTTTCAACTAACAAAAATATTTTCATCAAAAGAATATATATTACAAGTGATAAAAAAGAGAGAATATATTGAATTGAAATTTAAAATTAAATTATGATAAAATTTAGTTACTGCATGTGGCATCGTGTTTTTTATTTTTTATTTTTGTAATTTTTTTTCAAAAACAAAAGGCAAAAACAAAAACAAAATCCGAAGGTCCATAATTAGTGAGGAAAGAAGAATCGAACGGTCAAAATTGAATGAAAATTAGCATTACAGGCCATCGCAAGCAAACTCGAATACTTGGTCACTGTAGCCTTAAACCCTCACAAAGCCCTCGCGACATACGCTTTGGCTTCGCCACCGCAACGAAAATGGCTTGGCGCTCAGCTGGATCGCTGTCTCGGTCGCTCGTCTCGACTGCTAGGGTTTCTTCGCTTCGCTCGCCGCCGCCTCTCCCTCGCCTCCGTCCGCCGAATATGGCTGCTCCTCGACTCCAATCTCGCCGTCTCTCCTTCACTGCTCCCAGGTTCCCGCTCTACACCCTAAACATCTTTCCGATAAAATGGAATAAAAGAAAAGAAAATTAGAGGAGAAAAGGATATGAAAACACACATTGACTTTTACATTTCGATGCCAGATGTGCGTGTTTGTGTCTCAGTTCTTTATGCTCGTAAAGTGCAATAATTGCTTGTCGAGTTCAAGATCTATATTGTTTAGTTGCAATGACGCCAAGAGAAATACCATAAATTTTTAAAAACTACAGATATTTGGTTCTGAGGAAATTCTTTTTCGTTGCAATTACGTTTGCGTATTAAGAGGGTTTTTCGATTCCCTTTGGTTCTGAGGGATTTTTTTTTTTTTCCCTCTTATTTGATAACGAGTCACTAAATGAATGGAGAGAAAGATGTAATGTCATAAACGAATGGCTTTTTTTATTTTTTATTTTTTTTGGTCTTGCTTACTGTTTCCAAATAACTCAGAGCTTTTGTAGTTTCCATTTTTGGTTTATCTAGTCTTGCAAGCAAACCAAAAAAAGAAGGGGAAAAAAAATTTGCCCCTTTTTGGTTATGTAAACTTAATTTTCACTGTTGGCTTATAAGTTTAAATGGGAAGAAAATAAATGCAGCTTGAGAATAGGAAACATTTGTTTTGTTAATTTTCATCGTTTGGTTAAGACTTAAGAGAAAATTGGGAAAAATAAATGTCGTAATAATAAGTATAAAATGTGTACGGTTTAGAAATTTTAACTTTTCGTGAAAATATGACTGATGAGTTCTTTCTCTTCCTTTCCTTTATTAAGTAGAATTCAAGTTCTAAACACGTCCATATAGAAATTTACTCTAACTATGTCTCTTGGATTCAACAAAACATGATCTTCTAAGAGAAAATTAGGTCCAGAAAGTCTGAGACTCAAAATATGTGAACTTTGTTTATATAAAGAGGAAAATGATAAGATTCTCGCTTTTCTATGTATTTTTGTTTGTTACAAGTAATGGACAACTGATTTCCAATGCCGTTGAGTTTTTAGTGCATTATTGTTGTTTTGCACGGTGAAAACGTCCAACAGTTTATTACATGTTTTTAAGGAAAACTATAATCGTATTGTCTTCCTTTTCTTCTTTTATTGTTAATAAAAATGTTCTCCTTATTTAGTAACTTCTTATCTTTCTTATAGGAACTTGGGAGAATTGGGATGCATGCAGTCTCTTCTGCCAGTTTGTAGCGTAATGGCTTCAACATCTCACTTGGCTGTCAACTTGCGGGCTTGTTGCGAGTTGTCTCATGGTACCTTCCGCCGTACTTGTCAGGATCGCTAGTAGTTTCTTTGTGAGTCTTGCTGTTTCTAGGAAACATGAAAAAAATGAAAGCATGTTATTTGTACATTTTATTTTACCCTTTCAATCATGTTGTAGGAACCTTAAGAGGTCAGTTAGTTTTTTTCATTCATGAATATGTGCTTAATCCTTGTTTTAATTCATGTAGTAAGGTCTAAATTATTAGGGGTTTGTTAGCATATTAAGTTTGGTTGATGAGAAGGAATTGGGATGGGATTGATAGGGAGGAAAGGAAAAGACGGGTGATGCGCAAGGGCTTCCTATCATCAAAAGGCAGGAGAATGATGCTTCGTTGTAGGTTCTCTTATCATTTATTTCATTAAACCTTAAATGTAATTAGATTTTTGACCTTATATGAGCATGTAGATTGCAAAACCTTAGAACAGAAGAGGCATTTTTGTCAAACATGTGCATGGCTAATTAACTTTAATTACTTATCTAGAGTTGTTTAATTACGTTGCTGTGCTAATAATTTTATGGTGCAATCTTGCTTATGTTATGGTCTTCATTGTGGTTCATTTAGGCTGCTTTGCTACTATCAGCTAAAAAATTTAAGCATTTGAGGTTTACAAGTTAAAGTAGAAACATTTAAGTGCTTGTGCTTTCAGATGATGTTTTCTCTAAGTAATTTTTAAGGTTGAGGCATGAGTGGCTTGTTAACTGGATGTTTCTGTGATGAGGGGTGGGTTAAGGTTGATTTGTGTCTGTCTGATGGCTGGGTCCTGCAAGTGTTTAAGAAGATAGAGAAACTATTGAATTAACTGGACTTCCTAGAGAAAGTATGTGTTTCTAATGGTTTAATGCAAAAGGTTCTTAGGTAGGTAAAATGTATTTGTTGAAACAAGTTATCTCCTACCTATCTCAAATGCTTGGTTGCTAATATGATATATTATATGTTATTAATATAAAGCAAGACTTCAATAAATTATATTCTTATGTATAGTATTGACTTCAGTCCACTATATAAAGTTCCTATATTTTGCACATTGACTTGTTGAACTTATAATTTTGTTCCCCACTATAGATTTGCAATATGGATTTCATATAAGGAAGATAAGCATGGCACTTCTGTTAAGTATCTTGTAATCCCCACTTTGTAGAATTGGCAGATTGCCTTCCATGTTCCAATCATCTTGCTCAATATGAAATTTTTTCTCCTTTATTATCTTTTACTTTTCTGGTTATCTCACATGTGACCCTGTAAACTAGTTCATGAATTGTAATTGATATAAATTTTATTTTCTTTTATTAGGCACTTCTTGTATCAAAGTTACAGCTATTTGGAAAAAATGAGCGAGTTAACATCTTTATTTATTCGCCAGTGATTAGTTTGGATCTAATCATGGACATGCTAAATCTTAAGTTTAGAAACTTCTATTCTGTATAGACATTTTCCAACTCACAAATTTGGTCTAAAAATGTTGAAAATTTGATTTATCATCAAACAAAGCATGCTTTGCAAGGAGAAAAACAGGTTTGGGAAGGAGAATATAATTGGATATTCATTTGTAAGCTAGGGGAATAACTTATTTGTTGTGTTTGTATTGTACCGAAAGATTATATTATTTCCAATTGCTTTGCCAATATTATCTGAAATTCTTACATAGTTTATGCAAATCCTGCTGTTTTATTTCAGGTTCCTAAGTGGACTAGGTGTATCAGCATAATTAAGTGCAACAATATTGGGGGGCGATTATATTCTGTACGATCTTTTGTTTTTTGGATTAAGAATTGCAATAAGAGTGTGCCATTATCTAAGGATATTTTGCAAGAACCTTTGGAATTCCAACTTCTGGAATGACTTTTAAGAATGAAGGATCCACAGGCATCTTCACTTCAAAGTTGTACTTAGCCTGTGTTTTTTTAATTGGTGACGAGACTGTTCTTGTGCTGCACTTCTGCTGTCAATGATTAATCAATATCAATTCTCACTCTTGATAGCTTTGATAAATAATGTGTCAGTGCTAATATTCTTGTCAGCATCGTTGCTTTTCTGATGCGTTCTTTGTGGACAAAAAGTGCTTGACAACAAATGTTTGCACTTCAAATTGGCAGTGATTCTGTCCTTACAGGACTTATAGCCAATCCAAGAATTAAGCAATCCATTCTTGCTTCGTATAATCAAGAAGTAACTATCAGATACTCGATAAAGTGAAAGAGATTGGACTTTTGAACAGCAACCCCAATTCAAGATGCCTTGAATTATAATGTTTTCATTGCATTGATTATGACCTATAGATACTGTGAAATTTTATTTATTGCACTTGTGTTGCGAGCTATGGTTAAAGACACGTTTTCGTGTCTTTTAGGTTGCGTTCTTTTACCATTGAGGTGATATTTTGTTGAAAATAAATATGAAAACATGCCAATATCTATTATATTATCTTGTGGCTTTCAATCAAGGTTGTAGTGCTTTTGGAGGATAGTTTCAGCGAACTGGGCACATGGGAAGTGGGAATAGGATGCTAAATGCTGGAGGAGTGTTTGGAGCATGAAGAGCACTAGACGTGTTTCTATCATTCTGTGCAGCAGTGACCCACTTTTTTTTTTTTGGAAGGATGAAGCTCCAAACTGGAGAAGCTGGTTAACGAATAAGAATCTTGAAGATATTTAGTGAGTGATATAGTTTTATAGTGGCCAAATGCGTACCCAATAGACTACCAAATGTGGTTATATTTATGGTTTCCCAGACCACTTAAGTGTCAACAATTCCTTTTACCAAACTAGTTTCTTCTTCTATCGTATGCTTGATTGCATGCTTGAACTACGTGTGGTTAAAGATTTAAAGCCTCTTTTCCTCGTAAAAAGAAAAAAGATAAAATATATATATATAATAAAATAAAATAATCTGAGATCTTATATGGGTTCGTCCTCTTTAGGTCATGATGATTGTTGCTTAAGAAACTCCGAAAGTTGCGTAATTTTATTTTATTTTTTAAATAAATAAATATATATATATATATAATTTTTTTTCAAATCCTAGAAACATGAAAATGGGTTCATTCTTCTTAATGATGCAAGCACATTTGCTTTTTCTTTAAAAAAATTTACAGTCTAGCAATAATCATTCTAACTGTCCAATTCTTTCCTTTCTTCTATATCCTTTTGTAGCAGTCCAGCTATGGTGGGTGATATTTGCTCACTTTATGTTGCGCGTCGGGCCAATGTAAGCAAGTCCTTAATGGTTTAATGGTGGTGGAGAGGCGGTGCAGTTTCATGTGTACCATGGAAAGTCTTTTTATACTGTACAAATAAAATGATTTGATATAGACAGTCTCATTGGCATTTATGTCTACCGTTGATCAAAACAAAAACAGCATAAAATGGTTAAAGCCCCAAATGGCCAATTTTAGCCCAACATAAGATGGAATTTTAGATCATTCTTGTGTGGAAAGAAACTGTAGTTTATAGGGGAGGGGCCACAATCCAACTTGCTCAGTATCTGTCTATATCACGACTGTTTCCCAAGAACTGATCCCATGACAACTTTGTAGTGATCTCAATGTTCTTTGTTCTATATTCTTTTTGGTTAGTAGTTTGGAATAGAATAGGTGCGCGCTTCAAGGTCTATGTACCATTTTGTTAAATGATTTTTCAATTTAGAATTTAAAATTACTTAACAGAATATGTTTTGGAGCTCAGGGAAAAAATTTATACAACTTTTTCTTATAGGTGATGTCGGAAATAGTTTTTCTTTCTAATTTATTTAATTTAAATTAAATTTTTGGCAATATTAATTTTTAAATTTTGTGCCGATTTACAAATTATTTTCTGTATTTTATATTTGGCATTTATGTTTTTTAAATTTAATAAATTTTAGTAGCATCAATTAAAATTTAAGTTTAACGCATATAATTTATAATTTTTTATAATTTAAAAAGTATGATATCTCATTGTATTATTTCTAATGATTAAGAAAAAAATATGATGGAATACTATTTCTACTTTTTAAAATTATAAAAAATTACGAATCATATACATAATATTTATTGGAAAAAAATAATTAACAGTTTTAAAAATTTAAACTGATGTTGTAAAAATTTATCAAATTTAAAAAACATAAATAACAAATATAAAATATATAAGATAATTTACAAATCACAAAGTTCACAAAGCAACTTTACCAGAAACTCTTTTTTTTTTGGTCAAAAAAAGCCTATACTATACTTGAGATCCAAACGCTCTTTCTGCAAAATTATATATATATATATATATATA